>VUQR01035512.1:70901-86441 GCA_015108515.1 Hemichromis elongatus
AAAAGGGGTGGGAGATAAAAAAAAAAAAAAAAGAAAAGGAAAAAGAAAAGAATGAGTGACGGGGAGGGAACGCTGATAAAAAAGTGATTACACACTGTTCAACTCATGCTTGATGGTCTTTACCAGAATGTCACCACACTGACACCCAGTGGCACAGTGACAACAGGACATGTATCTTGACATCTCTTTATAAGGCGTGGCTATGACCTTGACCTTGATGTTCTTTTTACTTATTAAAAATGGAGAAGGATGCATAGATATTGATTTAATTACTGCTCTGTGGATACATCATAGTCCCA
Source organism: Hemichromis elongatus (assembly GCA_015108515.1). Lineage (NCBI taxonomy): Eukaryota > Metazoa > Chordata > Actinopteri > Cichliformes > Cichlidae > Hemichromis > Hemichromis elongatus. The sequence goes on from VUQR01035512.1 coordinate 71,201, forward strand.
GTATTACCATTCGTATGTCTGAGGTAGGTACTGTCACTGCTCCAAGTGTTAATGCTATCCCTTTGCCTGCCTGCAGAAAAAAGGCTCAGATCCAGCCATTCCTGCCAAGCACTGTGAGCAGAACCAGTGCGCCCCCTGTGGCTGCCAAGGGGAATGACATGTCGTGACCAGCGCTGTCTTTGACTCCTCTCGTGTCTGCCTCTGCTAACAAGCAGAGGGAGGTCAGACCAGAAGAGGAAAAGTGGGAATTTCAGCCAGTCTAACTTCAGAGGAGTTTTCCGTTTCTTTTTGGAGCTACATATATGGCTTCTAATCTTACAGCACAGCAGATCAATGTAAAATGTTTCCACTATTTATTTTTTTTCTCCATGTATTCTCGTTTAAAAATACATGCGAGTAAGAGAATATCTTACATTTTCACGCTCTTGCATGTTCATGTCAGTCTGATTGTTATGACGAAGCTGCTTCCTGCTGTGCTACGAAATGAATTCTGCTTGCAAAGGGGAAACGTGTGGGCCTTTCTGTAATGGAGATTCTTCTTTTGTGATTGTTCCAAAAGAAAGCGTGAGATGACCTTGAGCGTGTTGTAAGGAATTAAGTGTCTGCCAATGTGGGCGGCTCTAGTCAAATGCAATCCACTTGGGCGAAGCACCGTAAACTGACATTTACAATGAGATTCGCTTTATGCTGTGTTTTCAAAACAGTCGGCCACATTGTAGGAAGCACTTTTGTACGCTCAGCGTGTCATTTTGTTTTTCCATACTTTCACATTTTCTGCCGATATGTGAGCAGTTGAGATGCGACCTGACCCTGTTTTGCTTTTTTATTTTTCTGGTGAAATTGTGAAACAGTAAATCAGAAATGAAACCTTTCTTATTGGGTGCAGGTTTTGTGTGTGTGTGTGTGTGTGTCCCCCTTAAATGCAGTGCTGTTCTGAAGCTATGAGCCTGTTTTTAAAGCTGAGTGGTGTGAGTTCCGAGATGTGTGCAGAGCTAGTCACGACTGCTCTCCATTCTCATTATTTATTGATGGTGGAGTCTGTCAATAAATAAATAAATAATCCTCCTATTGCTGTTTGGCCGCTACAGCAAAAACTGATTGACAGAAGCCCTCCGTGGCCTCAGCTGATCCCAAGAACCCACCTCAGGTGGCAGCTCAGTGTGAAAGGTGATCTTTTGAGAGTTTTAATTCCAAACAACTACCCAGCTTCTCCAATCGCATCCCTCACTCTGCTTTCCACGTTTGTATCACTTCAGCAGCAAATGCTAGTGAGATACGGTGATACTGCCAGACATATCCGGGATGCGTCACGTGTCCCGCTAGCAGCTACATTTTTTAAGAGCTCAGTATTTGCCACAGTACCATGTGTGATGCATAGCAGTCAGAAATAAATTATTGGCCAGCAGAGCTCTCTTTCAGCTGATGTTCGATTTATATTCTGGTACGTTCTGTCGCAGGCAGAAAAGGAAGAATGTTAATAATCTGCCCTTTCCTCCTCTCGTAACCTCTCAGGTTTGTAATCCCAGTCTAAAGATTTGTCATGATCTCAATCAAAAGGATTTATTGATTACAACATAAGTAAAAGGGTTTTTTGTTTGTTTGTTTTTTAAGACAGATCATATATATTGAACTATATGGTTGGAATTTTAACCATAATTGAATAAAGAGCTAGGGAAAAAATGCATATTTTAATATTTAATATCCAGACATTTACTTTCTGCTGCTTATCTGATTTAGGGTCACAAAGGTGATGTAGCCACTCACAGCTAGGGCGAGAGGCGTGTACCGCCTCAACAGGTTGCCAGTCTGTCTACTGCATGGTAACGCAGAGACACAGACAACTTCTCACACTCACGTTCACACACACGGCAGGTTCAGAATTGCTGATTAGCCTAACATGCATGAAGCTGGACTGTGAGGAGTATGAAGAGAGAAGCCTGGTACAGGGACAACATGCAAACTGCACATAGAAAGAACCCAGGTGCTTCTTGCTGTGGGGCAATAGTGCTAACCACTCCCTCAACATGCCTCCCTTATATTTAAATACGACATTGTTAAATTAGATCAGTATTACTTTCTTAATCAAGTAACCCTAAAAAATCATGAAGTAATGACAGTAAAATCACCACACAATGAGTCCAAGTGGGACATGACAATAATCAGACTTGTGATCCAAACTTCATCAAAGATGATGGGAGACAAAAACTGCCATCTCCAGGTTTACGGGTTTTGTGATGTTTGATAACACCACCCCACCTCCCTGCTGATAGACCCCTTAAAGAAGGTATATAAAGAATCTGTTGGAATTTAGAGTAAGAAATGAAATACTTTTATATTTGCAATCCACTGCATTTATAAACTGTTTACATGTTTTCTAAAACACCAGTTTCCACTTCAGAATAGCTGTCTACATAAAGTTCATATGTAGCTAACAAAATCGTGTATAATCACCGAGTGAAGATTATCATTTGATTATTTAACTACAATAAACTCTGTTTTTACGATCAGTTTACAATTTTGTAAAAGACGGTCATTAGGAAACGTTACCAAAAAGCACCAGATATGTTTGTGGTTTTTTGTGAGGACAAACTAAAACATCATTAACTTTTTTTCTGATACATTTAAATCCTTACTTGGTAACAAATTAAATTTACACCTTCCACGTGAAATACATTATCATTATCATTATAATGATAATAATGTCACCTTTATGCCCATCACTGTAAAATTACACAAGAACTCGACATACTAAATATATCATTTGAAACGTGAAAGCACCTTATACTTTTGCCTTTGCTTCATTTTCCCTCATAGACTTACATAGACAAGGGCTTTGGTCTGAGGATGTTAAAGAGTGTATATTTTATATTGCAGACCTGTCTTCAACAATTAACTTTTTCATTGCTCTTTAAGTACGCTCTAAATTTGATTAAATATTCCCCTGGGATGAGTCCCCATGTGTTTCCTGTGTTTTATATGGAAATCAAAAACTTAAAAGTGAATTGATGAGTATTTGGATGCAAGATTAACGTTCACAAAACCAAATGAAAGCTAGATGTGAAAACATGTAGTTAACTAAAACCAAAGCTTTAGAAAAATCCCAAAATGGAAATAATATTTATATAAGAAATGCTAAAAACATCATTTTCTAACGGTTTGGTTGAGTTTGTCAACACAAACATAAAGAGGAATTTTAACTCTCTTAAGGGTTGTTCCTTTATAATAAAAAAAATAATAAGTTCAAGCTAAACATTTTAACCGTAACAACCATATACGAAAGAAGCAAATTCTCTCTATAAACTAACCGCTCTGAAACGAGAAGCTGAAAAGGTGAAAAACACAAAACCTGTTACAACCGGAACTCTGAAAATGTATAAAATGTAAAACAGAATGCAATTATAAGCACATCTCATAAATCCATATTTTATTGCCATTATACATGGCAAAAAAATGTTACTATGCTACTAAAAACAAAGGTAACTGACAGCAGATCAGTGAAATAAGAGGATGTGAAAGGAGCATCTTAGAGAGTCAGAGGTTCAACATTGTACAGAAATCACATCATCATATGTTTAAACTATTTTACAATAATGTTCTTCAATGTAAAATTGTGAAGACTGAAAATCTCATCATCTATAGTTCATAATTTCATCAAAAGATTTCAAAGAATCTAGAGAAATCTCTGTGCGCAAAGGTCAGGCCAGAAAATCAGCTGTGAGTGGTACAGCAGTTAGTACAGTGATGATACTGTAAAATTACGGTGTAGATGGTATAGCGCACTCTGTGAACAGAATTTGCCATACCATCCACAACTATGAAGATGATCCAGAATTGCTGCCATCTTCTCTGGAACAAGGCTAAGTTTAAATGGACTGAGACAAAGTGGGAAAACTGCTCTATGGTCAGACACATTATTTTGAAATCGGACAGATCAAATTTCAAATTGAAATTTGAAACTCTTGTTATCAGCTCTCAGTCTTAGCAGCTGGAATCCTGTATTACAAGAACAGAACAACAGCAGCTGGTTTCCTCAGTTCGCAGGATTTTACAGACTGTTAAAGAAGAGGGCAGAGGCCTGTGTGGTAAAAACACAGGCCTGTGCCACCTGTTTTGAAGAGTTTCAAAATGATGTTAAATCTTAAAATGCTACATTTTCTGAGTTTAATATTTGACATGTTTTCTATGTTTTATTACGGATGAAATGTGGATTTATATGATTTCCAATCATTGCATTCTAGTTTTATTTGTATTAAATATCATGTCAACATTTTCAGAGTTGGGTTTGTGTTATTCTAGTTGGCTGTAACTGTTACAGAACATATTGTGATAGCTTAATTGTGCACATACCTGCAAGGCTGTGGGGGAGGAAGACCTGAAAGTCAATGAGCTTCTCATGTACAGCTCTGCCAGCTCTGTGTGGCTCTACACATAAACCTCTGCCAGTCTGACCTGTTACCGCAACTAAATGCTCTTCCATGCCAAAAGCTGAGTGACCACATAGGGGCACTGTTTGCACAGCTTATTTGCATTCTTTTGAGCCATTCAAATCACTTTTCACTGTAGAAGCTGTGTGCTGCATGGTGACACATGATTACGTGTACTTGGTGGAGTGCAAGTACCCAGTGTGCCTTTGGTTGCTGGTGTGTGCAATTATTTTCCAGACGTGGTGGGAATTTGACTCCACGCTCCTTCATCCTGCTTGGCATCCCTTCTGCCCTGAGTGTGCTTGCCATCGCACTTTGTTTTGTGTCAACACCGAGTGTCCGGTCCCACGGAGAATTTATGACATATTTATTATGGGTCTTATGACTACACAAGCCACACGATCCTGGACAACAGGTGCTCAGGTCATGCACCACGCGCAGCGATACTGATGTAACCTGACTGGATAGTTAGCTGGTTGCCATTGGTGCCCAGCATTTTGTTTGTGTTGCCCGCAGTGAGTGAGCAGTGATGTGACTCAAAAGTCATCAGTTAATGCACTCTCAGTAACGACTCATCATTCAGCAGCCAAAGATTGATTGAAAACACATTTTTCGTAGCTCTGAACTGTCTACCTGGGTTAATGTTTTGGGGGTTTTTTTTCTTTTTTTCTGTTTATGTGGAAGCAGAGAAAAACATGTCACCACCTGTGATGTATTTAGTCATTGTTTCTCTTATCTAGGAAAAGGCTGAGTCACAGATGGCCCATCCGGCCTTTATTTTCACCAGCCCCAACACCTTAATGCATTTTAGGCAACTGGCAGAGTGAACTCATGTTTCGTCTTTTTCATGTCGCTTATTTGTTTCTTCTTATTTCTATCCAGAAAGGAAAACAGGTGTAAGTAGGAGGGAGGTGGGGCTTATGACTTATGGCACCATAACAAAACTAAAAAGAAAGAAGAGTAGATTTGATTTTTTTTTATTTTTTTTTGTACTAGTTTGTTTTTGATGCACATTTTAACAAATACTGCTTGTTATTAGGGAGGGGGAGGGGCAGTAAAGGGCCTAAAATGGAGTTTGTGTTCCAGTGTTTGCTCCCATGTCTCTGTTTTTTTCTGTTTTATCCCTCTACAATTTATTGGATGACAGAACAAAACAAAAAAATAATTAAATTGGTTTACATTGCGTGTATTTACATCTGTCAGGACACTGCAGGATGGGGAAAAAAACGTTTAGAAAGACACATGAAGGAGAAAAAACTGAGTTTGGATGTTTGGATCATGGGGAATGCTGATTTCTTTTTGTGTGTTGTCCAATAATGTATGTGTGGTGTGACGGTGCATGTGCGATTTCGATTTCAGACGAAGAGCTGCGTGCTGTCACTGTGCAAGATGTTTCCAAACAATCTGGACATTTCTGGGATCATTTTCTTTACAGCATGTGCAAAAAAAAAACCGCAGCAAGGCTTGTCGTTTCCCATTTCTGGATTTTGCTAAGAAGCGTCAATTCTGCAATACAATGAGGAAAGCAAATCCTTCAGAACAAAGGTTACTGCTCTACTGAGGGCAGAATTACAAAAGCGAACAGCTAAATTTGTCAAAACAGCTTATTATGTAAAGTTTCAAATGCTGTAATTCTGAGTATTTCTTTGAATTAGTTTGATTATAATGGTTTGAAAAAAAAAAGATTGAGCTCTTCTTCAGTCTATTTAATCACGTCTTGATTAAATCACCCTTCAGCATCCCTGGGGAAATTTGAACAATGCAGGCTGATGTCTGGATCCTGCTGACTCGTTGTGTGTGGGGGAGACGAGAAGGCTGCGCGGCAATGTGAAGGAAGGTTGCTAGAAGGTTGAATAAGAGTCTTTTGTGGGAGAAAAAAATAAGTGGTGTAAAGTGATGACTAATTCTGCGTGGGAGGTCAGCCTGTCCCTGATCATCTGGCCAAGCACCACCCATGCACAGGGCTGTCACAAAGTCACCTTCTTCCTCAACACGTCCACGTCCTGCACTCTATTGTGAGTGTTTTCTTGTCCTTCTTTCGTTTCTTCCTCATTTCAGGGGGAAACCTGTTGAACTAATGATTGTTACAGTTTGCTGCTTTGTTTTGTTTTTTTCAGACCTTTTATAGCCATGCTGTGAGGGCAAACTAGTCCAATAAAAACATTCAAACACTTTTTGACATGCTTTTTGTGAAAACACTATCCCATAATTGCTTATCAAGATTTTGATCTTCATCCAGGAGAAGTAACACCCATTTTATCTACAGTTCAGTCTAAATACATGTTAATCTGGTCTTAGTATTTCTCTCAAAACCAAACTGAAAAATCATTTACATAATAAATCTTCTTATTAACATGCTTTATGGAGCTAATGTGCCAGTCTCTAATGATTGCTTCCCTGATATTTCTGAATCTGCATACTGACATTCTCTATATGGTTAGATTTAATAGGACTGCTTTGTTAGAGGTCATTGTCTAAAAGCTGGAATAATTAATGACTCGTAGGAAAATGAAGTACAGAGGAAATGAGTCGATTGAAAGTGAAGGATCATCCAGTAGCTGGCCACAAACAAACGTCATATAATTTTATCAGAATCAGTTAGTTAATAATATAACATATGGATGTGAATATAATAAAACGCCCTGAACATTATTGAGTCTTTTTTATATATACTTTAGCCATCTGCCTTGTGTCATTCATGAGCTAATGATGCTTTCTAAGTGAAAGCTATGATTTTTATAATTATTGGTGTGATGGCATTAGCATCTGATTATGAGTTAATCAACAGAAAATCCATTAAGACGTTAAGAATGCTCATTCACAACCAAAAGCGGACTAACTGCAGCCGGTTCGTTTTGGAAAAACACTCCCACCATCTCTTTTTGGTTTTGATAGCATGCTTTAGTTATTGTGTTATCCTCACATGTTCCTTTCTTTGTAACTGTGGTAGCTACTGAAAATAATACATTTCATATTTGAATAAACACTTGAATCTAAACATGCAACAAAGCATTTGTAACTGTTGTCATGGCAAAAGTTCTTATCTTGGTATTTTCAGTAGAGTCAGTAAATGTATAAATAAATAATTTAACGTCGCTGTTATTTGTCTGTTAATCAATTATTAATTTATATAAATGATTTCTTAGTAGTTTTGTCGAATTAAAGATAACACTTAATATAACTACTCAATTACTTTGTTGGGATTTATTTTTTAATAAAAATGTGTAAGTCACTTATTGGTTTCTCATTAACAATGATTTGGAGAAGAGGTAATAAAATTCTATTATAATATCTTGAAATTATTTTTACCATCAAAATATGATATTTTGCATTGTTAAAAAAAACAAAAACAGAAATAGGTGTATGGTAAAAATCTGTTTTAATGCCTACAGGTACCGTGGGGATCAATGTACACTTTAGGGCTAATTATTTGACCTTGACCAGCCCTGTTAAATACATCCAATGATTCATAAGATTATAGAAGGACATTAATGCTCAGCTCCCACCACAGCATTTCAGTCAGATTGAGGTCTGGCCTTTGACTGCATCACTGCAACACCTTGATTCTTTTCGTTTTCAGCCACTGTGTTTCAGGTTTGCTGCTGTGCTCAGAGTCATTGTCCTCTTGCATGACTCATTTCCAACTAAGCTGTAGCTGTTGGACAGATGGGCTCACATTTCTCTTTTTGGTATACAGAGGAGTTTGTGGTCAATGGCTGCAGGTCCTGTGGCTGCAAAAGCAATCCAAAACATCACCCCTCCACCAGTGTGCTCAACAGCTATTAAATATATATTTGTGTATTGTGGCTAAACATCTTCATTTTGGTCTAATTTTTGTTTTGTGGTTTATTCAGATGCAACTTTGCAACTCAATGTTTTGCTATCATGTTCTTTTATAACAGCAGATGCTGCCTCCTATGTAGCAACACTTTTAAATAAGTCATACTTCTTCAGTTCTTATAGTACTGTCAAGCTCTTTAGCTATTTCACATGCTAACTGATGCTTAAATTAAATTCAGCTCAGTGGGTCATTTTACTTGGACACACATTCAAGGCAAGATTAAGAATGTTAACAGACACCCAAATACTCCATACCAGTAAACAAAAAAAAAAAGCTTCTGCTTTTATAGAGGTGGGCATACTTGCTAATTTACCCTCATAATTTCTGTGGAAACAGATTCCTGTGATTTCTTCTTTTTCTTCCTTTTTTGCATGACTATATATTCCCAAACAGTTTCTGTAAGACTTTAAGGTGCAAAAAAGAATCAGGAGAAATACTGTGTTTTGTCAAATACAAATTGAAATTGACTAAAATATTGTTTTTAGTCAATTTTTAGGAAGGAAAATAAAACAACGTTGAATTCTGTATCTGTTGCAGGAAGGTTGCAGATTTAAACCTGCCTTTGTTTGCGCTGTACCGCTTAGTCATCGATGCAGATGTGAAATAGAAAAATCTCTGAATAGTCAGTAAGACTGGCAAAGCCATGAATGAGTAATAACTAATAAATGAAAAATGGAGCATAGTCTGCGAGCTAGTTCAGGGAGGCATCTTGAGCGGCAATGCGACAAACCTTACTCACTTTATGTCATACCATAAGTTACCAAACACATCCTCCCAGTCTGGCAGTATTTTTTTAAACTGTAAAATGTCTTTTCTTTAACTCCGACATGTCAGTGTTACTGCTGCCTGGGGTTTCAATCACTCCACCATCCCAGCATCCACCTGTAGACTCCATATGGATCTTTACTCATCACTGGCAGTTTCTCTCTATCATATTTGCACAGCAATCTTATTTGAAGCCCACACCCTGAAATCAAACTGTATTCTGATACTTTAGGTGATCATTTTGGTTGTCATTTGACTGGGTGAAATATATTAATAGTTACTGTTTATCTAATTTTGCACCTTTTTTGTACCCTTATTTAAAGTTAGCAAAGGTCCAAGATTCATCACCATAAGTTACAAATAATAAGGCCAGCGAAATATCATTTCATTTCAAAGAGTGTAAGAGAGTTGTGTTTGTTTTAAAAAAAGCTACAAAAGCTAGCTGGACCATATTTATGATATTTTCTGAATGTGGAGGTGTCTTTGCATGTCTGTATACTTGTTTTAATCCTTTCTAGCTGTCAGATTCAGAAAATATCATACACATCGTTCAGCCAATTTCCTGAACAGCTTCTGTTACTTGGAATCCTAGCTCTAAAAGAAATATGTTTTACCTTGAGACTACCTTGTGGAACAGAAGATTACCATGAAATTATGAGGCCACTTGAGCAATTCACCGAATGACGCTTATTTATGGAGTCCTACATCACATCATTCACTTTATTCATTTCCCCTCATTTGTTTAGGCACAAAGGACACAGCATGATTTAGAGTCACCTTCTGAACCCTTTACAATCAGCCTCTTCTAATTTTAAATTGCCAAAAATGCTGCAAACCATGAAAGAAATATTCATATCTTTACCAAGACTCAGATCAGGAAATTAGCCCAGTAACAGTAATCAATCAGATTTTAATATCTCCACATTACTACATCTGCAGATATTAAAATCTGATTGATTACTATTACTGTGCTAATTTCCTGATCTGAGTCTTGGTCTCTGAACAGTAAATTTTTGTGATGATGAAAAAAAAAATCAGCATGTGGTGATCTACAACTCAGAGACAAAAGGAAAAAATCATCTAAAAAAAAAAAAAACGTTGATGGTGATTGCATTTTCTTATCTGATTGATTTGACTGAAATTTTTTACCTGATTTATCCAGCCTGTGTCCTTCCCCAAAGGACTGAATGTTATGTTAAGCCAAAAGTCAAAAGTGGTTAAATTTTAGCTCTGATTTAAAAGCAGCTCCAATCATTAAAAACACAAAGTGTCGTGTGCTCATGTTTAAATAATTTATTATAAGAAGCCATACTTTACAGTGGTAAGATTCAAACATGCAGCTCAAGAGTATCTATCTATCTATCTATCTATCTATCTATCTATCTATCTATCTATCTATCTATCTATCTATCTAAAATATCTACTTAATACTGTAATTAATAGATGTATGATATATTCTTATATAATAGATACGTATAGATGTAATCTTAGATGTATGATGTGTCTAATGCATCTTTCATAAACTTCCTCATGTGAACCATTCTGGTTCAGATGTATGTTTTGCCCCCTAGCGACCATGGCTGTAGACTGTTACCACTGGTGCTGTTACTACAGTAACAATCTAATGCCACGGTCACCATGGAGACAGCAGGAGAATATGATTGGTTGTGGTAACCACTGACGTCCTCTGTGGTTTTATGATGTTGGTGATGCAGCCTTCAGTAGTGCTGGGCTCCGAAAGGAAACTTCATACAGTACAGCAGCATCTTCCCACTCAGCTTAACTCTTACAGTCACAAAGGTGAAATTTGTCACTCGGTGCAGAGGCTTGCCAGACGTCAGTAGCCATGACTGTAGACTGTTACTGTACTTTGGAGGAGTTTTAGCAGTAAGCAGTCTAGAGCCAAGGTATTGATGCACTGACTGATAGAACAGAGCACTAGCATATTATTAAATCTGGCTGCCGTGAGTAAAGTATTCGCATACAGCATGCAGAAGGAAAGGTGGGGGTGCAGAGTAAGGGATATAGCATGCTGTTGCCCTTTCCTGAACAATGTAATGTCAGCCATAATTGCATTACATAAACAAGTCAAGGTGCAATGTGCAAAGGAAAATGAGCTCTTTGCAGTTTCTAGAATATTGCCTTGGCACATAGTATGAAATTAGCCAAATTAGATCATGCACTATGACACATTACTCCAGGAAACAAACAACATGGCCTTTCCTGCCAGAGGCCCTAGGCAATGCAAGGCCAGACTGGCGGTTTCATGGCTCTCTTGTGTTTGTGGTATTGATTTCCATGCCGATTATCTATGAGTCAGCCACAAGACAGAGATGGACGGAAGAATGGGGTGAATTGGCGGCTTATGCAAGCCAAGCTGAGTAACTCTCAGACTTACGTCAGCAGCCAGGAAATTTATGTACACTCAAGCGCTCATCGGATATTTGTGTATTGGCTGTTTAGCCTCTTTCAGGCAGGGTAAAGTGGTTGGTGATGGTGATTTGTGTATTTTCACATAAACAGTTTGTCTTCTGGAGGAATCTAGAAATGTGTGGAGAAAAAAAAGGGAAAAGCACTGTGAGTGAGGATAGTGCAGAAGTTGGTGTTGAAGTCCAGTCAGAGGTTACCACTAACTTCAGCTTGTTCCTGCATCATATTTGTTTTTCTCTCTATCTCCAGTTGTCTCACGATCAGTACCTTACATTAGTTCTCAAATTAATAACATTTATCAATGTTTAGCTCTTACGCATATAGAGCAAAAAAATGTTGCAAATGTAAGAATATTTTGTTGTTTTCACTCATTCAAACGAGACCAATTAGTATTAACAGAGTATCTCGACTCTGCCACTGTCCATGGTCCTGAAGATCATCCAGTGACAGAGAAACACTGCTGGCCGAGTTTCTGCAGCTACGTCAGCCGTAAATGTCCCTAGAGATGCGCCACTCTATTTTTAAGAGACGCACACATGGTAGGCAGAGGTCAGAGGGTTTAAAAAGTAATTGGTGTTAAACTATGACACAAATCAGAAACTAACACGGAGGACTGGGTAATGGTTTTGTCACGCTGAGAAAAATCTAAAACATTTTGAAACATCTGTTTTTTGTTTGTTTGTTTTGTGTTTTAATATTACTAATATTCTAGAGGAGCAAAGACTTTACTGACACAAATCCTCAGAGCTCGGTTCATTGTACTGTACTGTCAGATTCATCAGTGTCATTTACATGCAGTCAAATATAGGTCAGTTTTCAGACCATCTACGGGACAATGGACAGCGATGCTAAACTAGTGCACTTGCCAAATCCTTTAAAGCCCATGTGAATACCTGGCGCAGTTGATCATTAAAGCCAAAAACCTGTGGGAGATGTTATTCGACCATGCGCATTGTAATTCTTGTCATGCCCCCTTCCAGGAGTTACCTTGGGGAGTTTTCATCAGTCCCCCCCCCCAGACCTTCCCACCCGCTCACCTCTCTCCTAGTATGGAGACACATCGCAATGCAGGTGGCAGACGTATATAGGCAGCACGCTCTGTGTCTTTAAAGCCCTACGTTGTGTGATTGGAAGTCGTCTGCATGTGCGCAGGAATGACGCAAAATTGACTTCATCTCAAGAATACGTCACGATGTCATTTTACCATGAGGGGGGGAAAAAGGGAAAACTGGCGAACTACAGAGAGGATCTCCGACTGAATAATAGGTCACTGTATTTAAAGTACGTCTTTCATACGTCAGGTATACATACCACAATTAACCTCACCGACTGACACCTTAAGATTTACGCTATGCTGCTCGTTATAAATAGGATCATCTAGATTCTAACAAGCATGCCTTCACGTTGTTATGTATCGCCCTGATTACATAGACTGGTCTTCAGTCTTAATAAATATTTAAAAAAAAACAAAAAAACAAAAAACCCAGGCGGTTCGGACACGTCCCACAAAGAATGATTCCCTACAGGGGAAAGGAAGAAAAAAAAGAACAAAGAAAAAAAAAGGAATCAGCTTCTTGTCGTGATTCCCTTACTATTCGCGGGGATCCAACCTGGTTAACATGCAATCATCGTAGCCTACACCCTACAAGACATTCTCCTCTTTTTTTCCACAGTTGTCACTGCCCATGTGCGCCAAAGTGACTCACACTGCAGTAACTTTCAGCCTCTGTAGTCTACCGTATATTCACAAAAAGACACGCAGAAGAAAATCATGTGAAAGACTAGATAGAGTTATGTTACACTAATTTAACGTGCTCGTCACTATTTCAAATTTCTTGTTACGCGTGGTTCGAGACAACTAAAACTGACATAATGAAAAGAGAGAGAGGGGGGGAAACTTACCTTTAGTCTTCACTGGTGCAGCTGAGGTTTCTTTAGTTCAAGACTTGATTAAACTGTAAGGAAAACACAGGTTTTGCCATTCCCACCTCGTATAAATATAACGTGATGGCGGCAAACGTGTTCATATATAAGAGTCATGTCCTAACCTCATCCTCGGCACTACTGCGTAATTTTTGCCAAAGTAATTTAAATCGAGTTCTTTCTTTTCAGTGTCTCTCAGCATCTCGCTCTTCCACCTCAGTATCGCATGAAATTCAGCGGGCTGTCCCGGCGATCTGCTCTTATAGACATCCCGTAGTACTAGTAATGGAGATGGGAGGGGATACTCATTCATTCAGAAGCATCACCTACATGGCCGTCGTACGTGGACTCTTACGTCATCCAGAAAATGTAGTCAACAGGAGGACGCTCAGGGTACCACGAGGGGAGGAAGGAAAGAAGGGGGGGAGGACATGATAAGGGGTGAGAAACACTTTAGCTTTTCTGGTGGGTACAGTAATACCACCCCCTCATACAGCTTGTACTTTTCGGGTATGTTTTAGACCAGTCTTGTAATTGTCCTCCAGGAAATTGCTTTGGAAGTGCACAAGCCTGTTTGCGACAGAGGGGTGTGAGCAAGACATCTCACAGGACGGGGGGGTTGTTTCCTATAAAACTGTACTGGTCTGTTCGATTCTTATGTCTCATCTTTGCGTGTGCCAAGTAGATGATCCTTAACATAACTCATCCGTTGAACCCGTTTTATAAAAAGCACCCTCCTCTCCTCATTAGAGAATAATTACAAATATCCAAGTGATCTTTGCCATTTGTGAATCATCTCAAGGAGGCACAACGGAGCTACTCTACTCCAGATCAAGGCAGAAATGGAGCTTGAGTGGAGACTGTGGTATGAACCTGTTTGATGTGTCATTTTTTTGTGTCAAACAATTATAATTACAAGGTGGCTCTATTCTAGGTTGGAGTAACAGAAAGGTATTTAGTGGATTGTTGTCAGCACACCTGAAGTCTCTAAATATCTACATACATGTCTGTAGTTTTGAGACACACATCATTAAGTCAGAATGCACAAATTCAGCAGTTCCTTAGTGTTTCAAGTATATGAACAACATTATTTAGACCTTCTGGTTTAGTTTATAATACGGTTCCCTTAAAAGGAAAATTGTAATCTTAATGTTAATCTATTTTACTTATTATCACCGCCGTCTTCTCTTCTAAAATACTTCCTCTTCTTTTGGCACTCCTTTCAGCTGACTCCAGGTGTTTGTTTGTTTTTTTAATATTTAACTGTATCAAAGAGAGCATACAGGCAAAAAAAAAAAAGATTTTGACTGTGTGTTTTAAAAGACACGACCACAAAGTTGTGTTGCTTAATCCCAAAAGCTTGATTCTGTTCATCTGGACGTAATGTTTTGTCACTCATCCAAGTGGCTTCTTCAGTCTCAGCTAACTGCAGGTTTCCCCAACCTTATACACAGTAAATTACACAATGACCGAAACTAGCAACACTGTCTTTCTTAAATATTTTCAAATTAATTGAGCTAAGTTATAATGATTTAAAGGGCAGACATGCTGCAGATGTGTGTAGGAGGTGTACAGGAGCTACTGACGGCTAGACAGCAAGCCTTCGTCATGCTAAAAACGACATTCTAATGAGGCAAAAAGATGTCGTGATCCTTGTAAATATGTTTCTTTCTTTGTAATGGGGTCCCTTTTTTCTTTCCTTCTTCTCTCACATTCTCTCCTTCTCATAGGTAGTATTCTTTCACTGGCTGCTGATGGCTGATTTTCAATGTGTGAGTGTACAAGCGAGAAAACTGCAGTTAACAGAAGAGGGAGGGAGTGACAGTGATGATTCACTAGTTTAGTGTGAGAAAGAAAG
>VUQR01035513.1:6141-50305 GCA_015108515.1 Hemichromis elongatus
CCCAACACTCTCTCACACACACACACACACACACACACACACACACACACACACACACACACACACACACACACACACACCTGCTGAATCCATTTTAACCCCTGACTGTACACATTTCCTGTTAAGAGCAAGGTCACCCTCTACAATGCAGACAACAGAAAATGTTTTTTATTTTCCTTCTTTTTCTTCAGGTTCAAGCTGAGTAAAATTACCATGAAAAAGGAAGATTTAAATTTGTTTCCCATCTCCTGATATTATTTTATCATTATGTTAATATAGCACAATGTTCATTTAGCTTTGAACAAAAATAGAACTGTCTTTCCAATATCTGCTTTTACTTTTTTACTTTTTTACTTTTACTTGAGTCAGTTGAATCAGTACCCGAGCCTTTTCTGGGTTGTTTCTAACAGTAGTATCTATACTTCTTCTTAAGTACAGAATGTCTTTATTTTTGCCAACTCTGGTCAGACGCCATAAAAACATCCTTTGTAACCTTCACTAAAGCTGTTTCTGTGCTGTGACGAGCTCTGAAACCTGACTGTAACTTTTTGAATAAGCCATTCCTCTGCAGATAATGTTAGCTCTTTGACAACTACTCTTTAAAGAATTTTTGAGATAAAAGGAAGGTTGGAGATTGGCCTGTACTTAGCTTTTAGGTAATGGTTTAACTACTGCCAGCTTGAAGGGCTGTGGTACCAATTATTAGAGATAGGTTGATCATATTTAAGGTTGAAGCATTAATTAATGGCCGGACTTCTTTGAGCAGTTTTGTAGGAATGGGATCTAAAAGACATTGATGAGTTGGAGGAAGTATTTACTGAAGTTAACTCAGAAAGATCAATTGGAGAAAACGACTCTAAATGAATATCAATGGTACTGAAAGTAGCTTTAGATAATGCTACATCTGTGAGATGAGTATGAGTAATTTTTTCTCTAATGGTTAAAATTGTATTTGCGAAGAAGTTCATGAAGTCAAAAAAAGGCTCAGTAATTCTAGTGTTAACGTTATAGGAATGGCTGACTTGTGACTTGTGCGTAATAAGCGAATGAATAATGTAGAAAACAAACGCACAAAACAGATATTTGAGATGGGAAACTGTTCTTAAAGTACACTGAGAGAGAGAGGGAGAGCTCTGCAGTAAGTGTGATTTTATCATGGTCGAACCAAAACAGCAAAAGTAAGAGGGAAATTATCACGATGTTTATTAAATGTTAAGCGTAGATTTGATCTTTTTTTGCTGCTGGTTCAGTGAATTTTGGTCGGAGAGTGACAAAAGCTGCAGCATCAGAATCTGTGAGCTGTTGGCTTTCAACCCTGATGGTGTGTCTGTCTACGTGCCATCGGGTGAGAAAACTAACATCTCACAGATTCTGATGCGTTGGGTCCGGGCTTTGTGTTTACATCTTTGTACGGAATCCGTTTACCTGCTCTTATTTGCTGTTTTAGTTGTTTGGTGGTTGTTATATATATAGTTATAGTTATATATATATAGTTTTGTGAGCTTTAACCTGAGATTGTGGCATTTCTGGCAAAATACGTTTATATTTATTTTATATTTATTTCAATCAATTCAGGAGTTAATAAATTGATATTGCTTTAATTAAGTTAAAATCAATTTGAAATGAAAAAAAATATTATTGAAACACACCCCTACTTGGCACCACTGTTGTGCAGATAAAGCCAAAAGCAAAATATGCTTCATCATATTTTCTAGTCTTTGGCTAGAAGGAAGTTAGTTTGGAAGCATATTTTGTAATGCTTCATCTTCTGCTTTGCATTTGTGTCAGAGCCCCTTCAAAAACATGTCCATTATGCTAGCGGTGTCCAAGCATTCTTTTTTTATTCATACCATGCAGCTAGGGTGGACAAGGCTAAGCATCAGGCTTTCAAATGAATTAAAAGTCTGTCTTGGTCTTTGGTTGATTAATAGGCTGGTGTGGAAAATTGCTGCCACACCGCCCCCTCGGCCTGTGCTTTAAGGATTCTGATAGAATGACTCGGGGGTGTTGATTCATTTAAACTAACATAATCATAATGCTGTAACCAGGTTTCTGGAAGGCACAGCAAATAGATGCTAGGGCTCGTAAGAATGAGCTGTGTGGAGATGGAAAAGGAGGATCCAAATGCAGGCACTCATGAAGGTGAAACGGTGGTTTATTTAATGCAGGAACATAAAGGGAAAATGGCAAACAGGACATAAGATGAACTAAACTGGGAAACTACTGCTAACTCAAACACGAACATGAGGGTGGGTGAGACGAGGCAAAAGAAGGACAATCGCAGGGAGAACACACGGGTGGAGCAGGGTGATAGTCAGGGTAGATTGACAGACGAACCAGCAACGACTACGAGACAAGACACAGCTGGAACTAATGGGACTAACGAGACAGAGGGAACAAAGCAAAATTGAACACATTCACATAAGACACCGACTTTCACAATAAAACAGGAAACAAGAAAACACAACACAGAGACACAGACTAGACACAGAAATAAATCCACACAAAACCCGCGAACAAAACCCAAAAACAGAACCACCTTAATAATAAACAATAGATTACCAAAACACCAGAGAACGCCAAAACACTCCATAATGCAAAAAAATAAATGAAAACATAAGAAACTCAAAAGCTGGGTCGAATCGATCCAGGACCGTGACAATAGATTTGCTGGTCAGTTATTAAGTCATGTACTAGCAGAGACTTGGAAGAGAGAGACCTAATGTTTAATAATCCACACGTCACCGTTTAACTCTTTGGTGCTGTTGAGGCTACAGAATTGTTCTTTCTTCCTGATTTTTTATGTTTAAGTCATTTTTTGCTGGTTTATAGTTTGTTTGTTTTTTGTCTGTTTAAGAGCTGACACAGTCTCTTAGGGGATGGGTTTTCGGGGGGGATAATGGGAGGAGAGAAGCTGCAGAGAGGCATATTAAAATGTAACGCTGCTTCCTGGTCCCAACTCTGGATAGTCATGTTTTGGGGGGGGGTTAATAAATTTGGCCAGATTTCAAGATATGAAAGCTGCTCTATCCAAGGTGAGATAGATGCTGTCTTTCCTAACAAGACCAGGTTTCCTCCAGAAAGTTACCCAATTATCTATGAAGCCCACATCATCATAATAAGCACGCATGCAGTGTTTGTGTTGCTTGTATGTGCGTGGTAATGTGAATTAAAAGGCGCTGAAAGCAGCTCAAGCATTAGTGAATCTCCAGCTGTGTGTTTAGAAGTCGGTTTCCTCGCCTCCTGATTAGACAGCCCTTCAGAAACTTTAACAACACTCAGGGGGAAACACAAGGTTTTTTGCTGTTTTAAAGGCAACACGTTCACATGTTGAGCTTACCTCAATATAGAAAGAAAACAGATTCACCTGAGATTTCAGGTGTGTGACAGAAAACAACAGCAGTGTTCAGCACAGCAGGACAAATGTGTCTCAGGGTGTCCTCCCTCAGATTCCTGAGGTGTGTTAATGTATGTGTGTGTGTGTGGACAGGTATTAACATCTTCGCAGGGAACAAAAATTGGAAGTTTATTATTCTCGTGGGGACTGACAGCCCTTGTGGGGACCAAAATCCCAGTCCCCACGAGTTTGAAGGCATTTTTGAGACTCAAAATGTGGTTTTAGTGTCAGGGTTACAATTACGTTATGGTTAGGTTAAGGGTCAGGGTTAGGCATTCATTTTTAATGGTTAGGGTTAGGGGCTAGGGAAAGCATTATGTCAATGAGATGTCCCCACAAGTTACGAAAACACAAAATGCGTGTGTGTGTGTGTGTGTGTATGTGTGTGTGTGCGCGCACGCGCGCGCGCGCATGCATGTGTTTCCTATTTAAACTGACCTCATTCCTCAGAGCGGGGGCTGAATGACATCATGCTGCTCACTGTTGTCGATGGATGAAACTTTTCTGCATGATGACAGAAAAAAATAAAAGTCTCCCGATGTCTGAAAGATAAACAGAGAGCAGGCGTGAACTTTTATTTTGGCACTCCTTGGCAGAACAGGAAACTGGGTCACGAAATGTTGGAAATCAAATTCAGCTGAACGTGTTTTTAAATAATCAAAACCAGCTGTTAACATCTGTTCACTGATGCTGCGGGCACAACTTTATTTCAGCCTAATGTAGGAAAGACTTCTCCACACATCACAGAATCAAAATACAACAACAGCACACGTAAAAGTATAAAAATATAATCATCCACAGTCATAATACAACAAAAGGGCAAAGTTAAAAACAACCTCATATAAATAAAAACATGACAAATTACACTGTGTCTTTATTTAATGAATAGAATTGAGCCCCTCTCATATTTCCACAGCAGTAAGATGCACTGATGTGACTGTGATGTTACTGCACTGTGTCATTTATCAGTCTATCTGATCACTGTGGATGGATTTTATTCTTCTTTACAGCAATGCTTCAAAGCACCTCTGTGAAGAAAAGGTTTGCAGCATTTGTTCACGCACAGCTCTCTGAGCTCTGCAGCCCTTCTAAACAGCCATACCTGTTAGTCTTTTTCTAATTGTGCTGTCATGAACTTTGACTTTTAGCCTGCTAACTGCCTGTAGAGTCTGAGATGTAGTTCTTGGATTTCGTTGCTCAGTCTGATCTCAGGGTGGATTTGCCAGGGCATCCGCTAATGGAAGAATTGATTCTGCATATATTTCAGACTCCAAAGCCATCGTGGATGGGAATCTGAAGCTGATCCTGGGTCTGATCTGGACCCTGATCCTCCACTACTCCATCTCCATGCCCATGTGGGAGGATGAGGATGATGAAGACGCCAAGAAACTGACCCCTAAACAGCGTCTACTGGGTTGGATCCAGAACAAGGTGCCCCAGCTTCCCATCACCAACTTCCACCGAGACTGGAGGGACGGCAAGGCGCTGGGAGCTCTGGTGGACAACTGTGCCCCCGGTAGGATCCCACCAACACTGCACACAGTGTGCAGAGACGCTGATGTTTAAGTTAAAAATGATCAATAAAAGTAGTTTAAATACTAGTTTAGTAGTGTAGTATTTAAACTAGTATTGTTTACTAGTAATCAATGCTAGTTTAAATACTACAGTAGTCTAAATGTCGCTTAAAGACATGGAGCTGACTGAGTTTGATTTTCTTCGAAACTATCCTGTGATTTAAAGAAAAGCTGCTGCTGTTTTCCTGGAAGCTGAGGAAAGCTTCCAGGAAAATAAGGACGCAGTCAAATAAAAATTTTCCCTGAAGCCGTCAAACTGTCAGTTAAAGTAAACGTGTGCTTAAATCATCTATGAGCTGATGTGAAGCAGCTGCTCTATCCAAACTATTGATTTGTTCCTGTGTCAAAGATTTCTCCAGAAAACCTGATATCTAACTTCCTGTATCAATGTCTGGAGGGTTTTGTCATCGGTTGAGCGCTTCGCTCTGGCTTCATTCAGCTTCTCGCAAAGCTGCTCTTTGACATTTCACCAAACAGGCCCACGAGACTCAAAGACAGGATACGAAGAACTAAAAAAAAAGTATAAAGTCCTGGAGCTGATCCAGCCCCTCTAACCTGGTGTCAGGCTCTAAAAATTTCCTGACTTTGCAGGAAAAGTTAACTTCCTCACATGGACGTTAGTACAGCACACTACTAGGAGGAGTTAATCCTCTTATCAGCTTCAGGCTCAGAGTGTTTCTGTGTTTCTGCTTCATGTCAGCAGCTTCAGGAAACCAGAAGCCTCATCAGAGAGCAGCAAAGGAAAAATATTTATAACTCATGGGCTTTAACGTTCAGTTGATTTTGAGTTTTTCAGTCCAGAGTGAGGTGTGCCGGATATTTTTTGATCTCATTTATGAGTTTGTGAAGCTTAATATGCAGCCAGAGGCCCGTTACATTTGTGAAAATATGTTCAAGTTATTTATGAGGACAAAGTGTGCGTGCTCAGGGCTAATTACAAGAAACTGGCTGAACATGTTGTTCCATATTCTGTGTTTTCATCATCATTTCTCTCTGATTAAGGCCTTTTTAATAAGAATCACATATTTTATTCATGTTTTCTGCTCCAGTTTCATAAATGCTTTTTCTTTTTTCTTATTGGTAATTGGAAACTTTTATCTTTAATATTTCCATATAACAGGCCTGTAATAACTAACTGCAACACCTCCTCCATTTCCAGTTTACAGTCAGCAATAAACTGTGAAAATAATTCTATGTGCATTAAAATAGAAATGTCGAGGAGATCTTGTTAGACTCTGTAAGTCTGACCTTCGACGAGGTTTGATGATGCCCACGTGCGTCTGCTGCCTGTGTTTGTATGTAAAGCCAAAAAGAACTGAAAGGAGCAAACCAGCTCAAAGGGAACTAAAAGGAAAATAAAAACAAAAAAAACTAAAACCTGTAATAACTAAACCTACAGATTAATTATAAAGCTGGTTTCTCCTAGATTGCAAAGTAAACCCGTTCATCCATTTATAAATCGGTAATACATAATTACAACAAATTTTAGATATTTGTTTGTTTTCTTAACAACCTTCTGTAATTTCACAGTAAAGCACAGACGAGTTTGAGAAAATTGTGCACATGAAACAGAAGTAATCAAAGTGTCTGTTAATTATAAAGTACTCTCAAATACTTTGAAGTACTTTTGAAGTAGTCAAAGACCTTAAAGAGCCCATATCACAGATTTTTATGTTGATAATTTAATTTGTGGCATAAATCAAATATGTAGTTTTTTTCATGTTTATTTCAATGCTGAAATTCCTTTTTTGTGATATTAACCAAACTTTGTCTCTTATGGAAATGAACCAGCGTCAGACATGATCTGACAAAAAATAAATAAATCTTATTTTGAAATATTGTCTCCCCAAACTCGTCAGATGTTCTGCGCAGAGACGACTCAGACTGCTCTGACTGAACGCAGTCCTGCAGAACAGACTGGTCTCCTGTATATAATGAAACCTCTCTGTCTGTGCTGCCTTCAGGTCTGTGTCCCGACTGGGAAACATGGGATCCCAGTCAGCCAGTAGAGAACGCCCGAGAAGCCATGCAACAGGCTGACGATTGGCTGGGAGTGCCACAGGTAACACCTACCTGCGCATGGACCGTAACACATTCAGTGTCTCTTCTCTAAGCTTCTTTTTACTGATTACTGAGAAAACCAGAGCTAAAATCATCTACAAAATAAAAGCCTCTGCTTCAGTGAACATGGACGAATCAGGATTAAGTTGAACTGTCTGCAGTGTTTATCTGCCGGTGAGCTTTGAATTCAGGCTCAGAGGATATATTTGTTACAATTAAATTGAACTTCATAAATAGCAGTCGTGGTTGAGCTGTGATCCATGTGGAGGATTCACACTCTCGACTCTATTTTAGCCTGCAGAGATGTGAGCAGGCTGCAGTTTAAATTAGCACCAGAGCAGATGAGTCAAAGCCATTATTGTTCACTCAATAGTCTGAGGCAGGAAGTCAGAATTTGTATCTGAGTTCAGCTGCTGCCTCATTTCTTCAGGTCGGAGGTGAAGTAAGAAAATCTGATCCTAAAAATCAACTGCCAGAGTAATGTTAATGAGAAACGAGAAGGTTTTGTAAAGAGAGGAATAATGTATACATTTTTTTTTCACAAGAAATTAGAGGGAAATTATTTGGTAAGGAGAGTTTAAGTGGAAAAAACAAATACCGATGATAATAATGATGAAACTCTCCTGTAGCTTTCTGCAGTGTTTTCAGGTTGATTCGGGCTGTTTTCCTCTGAGATTTGAGACTTCCTCTCGTTCTCCTTCCCTGAGCTAGCAGCTGTTTAACATTTCACCGACCCTTCATGTGTTCTGTTCCTTTGTTCTTTATCTCATTAAAAAACAGATTTTCTGATGAGATGAAACAATTCATTTTGATTTCCCTCCAGTTTCTCTTGCATGGATGATTTTGGACTTGACTCACTCGATCTCATATGAACTCACGTCGGCTGTTGGAGATTAGAGACGTCTTTATCAAGGCCATCTGATGTGTTTCTGGCAAAATGAAATCATTTTTAAGTTTCCCATTGTTATTTTTTAAATAGTATTTACAGGTGGAAATGTATTGATTGTAACAGGTTTACTGACATGTTCAAAAGCTCATTGGCTAATTTATGTACTCCCACTCTGAGGTTCATGAGAGCAGGGCTTACCCTAATCAGAAGGCCCATGGTTCGATCCTCAGGCACATTTGTTGTGTGTGTATGTGTGTGTCTGTGTTAATTAAAAAACACTTAAAGTTGGAAAATCCTGTAACTTGTTGTAATTCAGGTAAAAAGTTATTTGAATGCTGAATTAGAGTAGAACAGTGCTAAAAAAGGACCAGTGTAGTTAACATAGTTTCAACTCAAAAGCAAAGAAAACAAATAAAACTGCAACTCAATCAAATATTAAGCATAATATGAGAAAACAAAGTACTAGCTGCAAAAGATTTTCCTTGAAGCCTTTCAAACTTTTTAGCAAGTCATCAGTAAATGGAAAACTTACCTTCCCAGTCATACAGTTAACAAGGACATCTAGTTCCAGTTCTATAAAGCTTGAGTATGTGGCTGCTGTGTTTTTCATCCTGTCCTTCCTCTCCAGGTGATTGCTCCTGAGGAGATTGTTGATCCTAACGTGGATGAGCACTCTGTCATGACCTACCTGTCTCAGTTCCCTAAAGCCAAACTGAAGCCCGGCGCCCCCTTGAGGGCCAAATCACTACACCCCAAGAGGGCAAAGGCCTATGGACCAGGTGAGGGCAAAATGCACAGAAACAAAATTCAGTCATCAAACCTCAAGTTTTATCCAGGTTTTATTAAGTTTAATACGTTTTTAGAAATAATTCTGGTAGAACCGGCTTATTCGGAAAAGAACAAAAAATATTGCAACACCTTCAAAAGTCCATCAATTATCATTTATTTTTGTGTCTCGTTACTCAGAACAAAGAAGCAAATTGAGGATGTCTTTGGGTGTACTTCATACTTTTTATGTTTTGTAGATGAAACACTGAAGTGGATAAATGATCATTGCTAGCTTCCCAGATGATGTTTAATAACTGCAGATGCACATTTTAACTGAAATCATGCAAATCTAGCAATTTTATTTGTACTAATAACTGAAATAAATCAAGTTTTCTAAATATTTTATCGACATCAGCATATTATGGCCCTAAATCCAGAAACAGTCAAACTTTAGTGTAGCTTCTGTTATTAACATGGGAATATCACATATGAAAAAATATGTAGACATTTATGTAGTTAAATGCTATCAAAGGACT
Organism: Hemichromis elongatus; assembly: GCA_015108515.1. Lineage (NCBI taxonomy): Eukaryota > Metazoa > Chordata > Actinopteri > Cichliformes > Cichlidae > Hemichromis > Hemichromis elongatus. Next base: position 15,367 of record VUQR01035513.1, read on the forward strand.
TTCACAAATATTTTAATTCATTCATTCATTCAAACAATAAAGTTACATTTAATCGCTGTGTTTGTAGGTATCGAGCCTCGAGGTAACATGGTGCTAAAACCAGCAGAGTTCCTTGTGGAGACGGTGGAGGCTGGACTAGGAGAAGTTCTAGTTTATGTGGAGGATCCAGAGGGACACACAGAAGAGGTGCAAACACACCTAATATAAAAAAATTAATTGAAGTGAATTAAGTGAAATATAACTGAAATTATGCTGAATCATTGCTGTCTCCATCAGGCCCGAGTCATTCCCAACAACGACAAGAACCGAACCTACTCTGTGGTCTACCTGCCCAAAGTGGAGGGGCTTCATAAAGTAAGAAGCTCTCACTGTACAACTGAAAGGAGCACAGTGGTTCTTATGTTATTGATCAGAAATACAAGGCCATGGTTCCCAACATTCTTCATCTGATGGACTTAAACAGCCTATAACAGGGACCCACAACCCTTCATGTTTGAAGGGGAACCCATTTAAATGACTCTACTGTTTCTTAGTTATTGTTGATTCTGTCATCATCAACAATCATTAGCATAATAGTTCAATGACTCATCAATAACTGCATACTCTTTTACCATTAATTATCTGTTTTAATCATGTATGCATATCTATTGGCTTTTTTGCTACTGTTTATCAGTTCCTTTTCTTAACTGGTGATGTGTCTGCTCAAATTGGCTCCCTGTAAGTTTTTAATGTTTATATTTGAGCTAATCTTTCTGCAGAAGAAACCCCTGTGATGCTTATACCCCTGACTGGGAAATACTGAACCAATGGCATTCATAACTCACGTGGATCGTGTGTACGGTAGTTAAAGGAGCTGGTTCTTGTGTTGCCCTTTTGAGAGGGTCTGAATATTTCCTGCTTCCTTAGTCTTAGCTCTTGTTTAGTTCATGGAAACACAAATTTATGTTTGTGAACCTAACAGGCTCCTCTTCCTCTCAGGTAAAAGTGTTGTTTGCCGGTCAGGACATCGACAGAAGTCCCTTCATTGTAAATGTTTCAAAAGCGATGGGCGACCCAACCAGAGTTCAGGCACGCGGGCTGGGACTGCAGCCGATGGGAAACGTGGCCAACAAACCTACATACTTTGATATTTACACTGCAGGTAAGTCTCATAGTACTGTTAGCTTGTCTGAACTACATTCCCTTCGTAACAGAAGACAGATGAAAAGTTTTTCCATCATTACTCTTGAAAGAACATATTAAAACCAAAATTATGCACAAACACATTTTTGCGTGATGATTGGCAGTCTCTTAGAGGGACTCTATATTTCCATTAGCTCTGGGTATCCACAGCTATATTCTCTCCAGATGGCCTTCATTGTCTGATACTGTTTCGGTGACTGTCACATTCCTCCTCCATTGTTTAAAGGTCCTGTTATTCTCTCTCTGTACACCAGGAGCGGGTGCCGGAGATGTGGGCGTCATCATTGTGGACTCAAATGGCCGCAGGGATACAGTGGAGATTGTCCTGGAGAACAGAGGCGACAGTGTATTTCGGTGCACCTATGTCCCTGTCCTGGAGGGACCTCACGTCGTCTGTGTGACTTTTGCTGGGCAGCAGATTCCCAGAAGTCCTTTCACTGTCCACATCTCTGAAGGTGGGCTTCTCACATTTAATTTATGTCTGCAACACTACAAACTGACCTTTCTAGCTCTCTCCTTCGTTCTAGGTGCTGTATGCAGTTCCATCAGTGATATAAAGTTAAAGCCATAATTTTTTCCTGAAGCATTTCCCATCTTATATGGAATTCCTTAAGATATATTTTTATTTCATTTATTTAATATAGTCAACTTAAATGTTTACAATATTTATTTTAAACATTTAACTGACACTACCTCTTATTTTCAGACATTCACCAGCATAGATCTCTGATCAGCATGCGTATAACATTAAACTTAGATGGATTTTGTAACAGGAACCTGTGGTATCATCCAAGTCCTGGTCTTCTGAGACTGTCTGTACTTCCTGAGGATGGGTCTTTATGGTTCAATTTGTAGACTTTCATGTTTTTACTCTGTGGTGTTTGATCACCTCTGGTTTGCTGAAACGGGATATGGATATTTATATAGACTGGATTGTTTTTGGTCCGGACTTGTAAGTCAAGTCTAATTTGTCTTAACTTAGAGCCTGGCAATTTGGTCTTGTCTTGTAATTTGTTGCAGAAATAGCCTTGGGATGTCATGTTGGACTTAACTAATTAGGAATTAGATTAGATTCTTTTTTGAATATTGAACTTAAGAATCACCTGTGATTTTCAAGGATTTAAAATATAAATCAAGGCCGTATTGATGTGGGACACCGGGTTTGGGACTAGCTTACCTTGATGTGAAGTCTGACTTGACTTTTTATCTTTGAAAATAGGACTAGCCAGATTCAACTGACTTGAGAAAATTCCAATGCCTTGAGACTAACTTTGGATGCAGAATAAACTTTATCTCAGCTATCTAAGGGTTTGATTTGTGTTGGTTAGGTCTGGGCTGGTTTGATTTGATTTGACTGCATTTCCTGTGTTTTATTTGGCGTTGGTTGGTGCTTGTGTTTTCTTTGTTTTAGTTTTGTTTGGATTGATTTGGCTGGTTTCCTTTCTTTTAGTAAACTTGGGTTGGGTTACTTTGGGCTTGCTTAGTTGGAGTTTGGTTTGGTGTGGGTTGGGTTGATTTGGTTGAGTTTGGAAAGTTCGCCTTGTTTCAGTGACACTGCCCCTTTTCCGGTCTGGGTTCTGTTCTCCTTCTGCCGATGTACAAATGCATCATCATTGTTATTCCCTGCTTCAGTTTCACAGAGTGTCCCTCCTCCTGGGTCTCCGGTGCAGATTGTACCTCAGTCCATACGTACCCCACCTGCTGACAAGACCAGGAGAGCTCCTCCTCCAACACCACCCAAACCCAGGCGACCAAGTTAGTACAGGCCATTGACAGGATGCGACCGGAGCCTGCCTGCGCTAGCCTGATCTTTTCAACTCAAACTGTCTTCACCTTGGCCCTGTATGGATGGGGTTTCCCTGCCTTACAGCATGTCCTGGCACTGCTTCATCCTGAGCAGCTTGTTCTTTTTCTGCACTTCAGAAACTGAATGTGGTGATCTAAAGCCCTCTCTGAATGGCATCAGAAATTTTAAGAATTTTAAGCTTAAATAATTTACATTTGGGCTGGTTGTGGTGTTCTGGGATGCATTTTGTCAAACTATCTGACCTGAGAATGTGAGTTCAGGTTGATAAAAGCAAAGAAAGCTTCCAAGTACTCAAAGTGCCTCATGCAATAAGAATTTTTGAGCTAAGCTATGTAGTGCTCAGTTTCTTTGTTGTTGTTGTTTTTTTTTTTACCTCCATTGCCTACAGATTCAACTGTGTCAGCAAAAATCCAGAATATTCTTCTGAGAGGGTTAGTATGTGTAGTGGGTCACGTCTTGTCAAAATTGGGAGACTTTTGTTTGGTTTAGATGATCAAAAAACTCTACAAAACTGTTGAAGGCTGGAAAATCACAATGACAAAGTAGCCCAAGAACAACTCAAATGTTCTTGGTATCAGTTTTACTTTTAAGGCATTCACTATTTTGCAAACTGGGTTGATTTGTATAAGGAGATATTAAGAAGAAGTGTGTTATGAAAAATATCAAAATCTGTGTTGTTTTATGGTTTGAATCTGTAATTTGAATAACAACTAATCAGAATAAGAAGTGGTAATAACATCTTGGCAAAACACCAAAATTAACCACTTTAAAATAAAGTGGTTAGAAAGTATATTCACATAATTATAAAGAGGCTTAAATGCCGGGGTCATTTTCCTCTCACTCCTCCCCAACATCATCATCACCCTCATGTCTTCCTCACATCGTCTTCAGTAACTCTTCCTTCTGCAGCTAACTGATGCTCTATCCTCTGAGTGCATTGTGTTCTCAAATCTGATGCTTCAAACTTAAGTTTAAGTTTAAAGAAAATGTTGGTCTATAGAAAGTTTTTCCTTCTGTTTGCTGTTAAGTTTGTGTGTATTTGATATTTTTCTCCAATCTGCAGCTCTGAATTCTGATTTCATCTTGACTTCATCTTTGCTGCTTTTCCCTTTCAGCCTCAGCAAACTGCTTTTTATGGCGCTGATCAGCTGACTAACGAGAAACTCGTGCTGCTCCATTTGTGTGTGTCTGTGTGTGTGTGTGTGTTAATACATTTTAGTTAGAATCACTGTGTACTGTTTTACACACAATAATCATTTAAATTTAATCAGCTGTGCATTGATCAGTTTGCAAGACTACATGAGTAACATGTGAGATTAGCTATTACCATAATTTCTGAGACTAAATTAACTCCAACTCAAGCTTCTGATCTTAGAATCCTCAATTTGAACCTTCATAGCTTCAAGCACCAGCAGCAGACCTTATGGCTTCAGCTGAAGGAGGCAGTTGGACAGATAAGACAGATCCCAATGATTTTTCAGGAGGTTCAGTGTAGGATTACATAGGAAGTATGAAACAGGCTCTGTGTGTTTGTGTGAGGTTCATTATCATTTGAACGTTGTGTCCCAGTCTCATCTCCATCTGACTGATCCTCACAGCCTGTAACCCAAACGCCTGCAGAGCATCTGGCAGAGGTCTGCAGCCCAAGGGTCTGAGAGTGAAAGAAGTGGCAGATTTCAGAGTTTACACCAAAGGAGCTGGCAGCGGGGAGCTCAAAGTCACCGTTAAAGGACCAAGTAAGAGAGCAAGACTCACCAACCCACCAGATTCACTGACTGGAACAAAAATCACTCTTAGAAAACACATTTAAACACAAAACTGAAGAGAACCTCTCTTTGTTTTGCTCAGATTACATCAAACACTTTTTAATGCAGAACACTGACTACAGCTGATATTTGTGAGATTTTTAATGATAGATTCAGCATAGTCAGACCTTTCCAGGAGATCTAATAAGAGGTTTGTCCTGTGTATGTACGTGTGTGAGTGTGTTTTACAATAATTTTTCATTTTCGGTAATTGACTTTATTTTCATTTGAAATTCAGCTCAGTAAAGGTGGATTGATTGTGGATTATGTTTATTTTTAATCCAGAGGGCCTGGAGGAGCCGGTGAAGGTGCTTGAGATGGAAAATGGCCTGTATGAGTGTAATTATTACCCCGTCATGGTTGGAAAGTACATCGTAACTGTCACCTGGGGCGGACACAGCATCCCTCGCAGGTGAGATCGATGAAGTGATTATACATTTATTAATTAATATTACATTTTGGGGAGTTACCAGTGTTTTTTACAAATATATGTCACATATAGCATCAGATGCATGCATTTTAATTATTTGGCTATGTGATGCTATATAAAACTAAAAATATCAAGAATCCAAGATTGAACCCTGAGGTACTCCAGTGACTTGCATGCATGTATTTAAAGTTTTTTTTTTTTTTTATCTGAAATAAAGATTAAAAACTAAACAATTTTTTCTGCTTTTCCAGCCCATTTGAGGTTTATGTCAGTGAGGAGGCAGGGCTTCAGAAAGTAAGAGCCTGGGGTCCAGGTCTGGAGACCGGTATGGTGGGAAAGAGTGCTGACTTTGTGGTGGAGGCCATTGGAACTGAAGTGGGAACTCTCGGTTAGTTACAATAACATAAAGATAAGTAATCCACAGTACTTCAACATCAAGTTGAAAAATGTTGTTAAATTTAATGATGATGTAGCAGTTCTGCTGCATCTATAAAACCACACGAGACCAATCATCTTACAGGAAATGTAGAACCTCATATGTTTCAGTACACTGCTACCAAACAGAACTACATATCTTTTATTTTCTTAAATAGTCATGGAATAACGACCTGCAGACCTAGGCCTTTTCAACAGTTTGGTTGAGCGTTTGAAAGTGGGGCACTGTGTTTAAGATGTCTGTCACTGTACAAAAGCCTCTGTATATACTGCTATTTCACTAAATATTTCTGTGTCATGTAAAGTATTAACCTCCATAGGCAGATCCCATTGTTTTCACATTCACCATTGATAGACAGTGTTTAAATAACAGTGTCTATGTGCAGGTTTCTCTATTGAGGGGCCCTCCCAGGCTAAGATTGAGTGTGATGATAAAGGCGATGGATCATGTGATGTTCGATACTGGCCGACTGAACCAGGCGACTACGCCGTCCATGTTATTTGTGATGACGAGGACATCAAGGACAGTCCCTTCATGGCCCACATCCTCCCTGCTGCCAATGATGTCTTCCCTGAGAAGGTCAGATCAGAGCCTCTTTGAGTTTCAAACAATTTCTTGCATGTTAGATTGTTAAACATGTGACGTGTTTACTTCCTCAGGTGAAATGTTACGGCCCAGGTCTGGAGCCTCTGGGCTGCATTGTTAACAAACCTGCTGATTTCACCATTGATACCTGTGGAGCCGGCAGGGGAGAGCTGAAGCTCTTTGCTCAGGTGAGCATTCAAAGGCAGCCTCTTTGTAATGTTTTAATAATACATTAACATTTTCTAAAAATCACACCAGTGAAAAATCTGTTTGTGTTGCAGGATTCAGATGGTTTCCCCATCGATATCCAGATCACAGATAACGGAGACAGCACCTACTTCTGTGTTTACATTCCCACAAAACCCATCAAACACACCATCATCATCACCTGGGGTGAAGTCAACGTCCCCAACAGCCCGTTCAGGGTATAAAACAACACCAAATACAGTCTCACATTAAAATCACTGAAGTATGTCCTTTAAATCTGTTAATCCTCTCCACTCAGTGTCTGCAGTTTGTTGCAGTGTAAACTGGTTGATCATTAACACGACCATGCAAATACTTTGTATGTAATATTAGCAGCTTACAACAGACATTATGTGTGATTAGTTTTAGATTTGTTTTTTGTTTTGTAATCAGTAAAATATTAAATGAAAATAACTACATCAACCCTTAACTTAAGCAGATGTCTACTGAAAACTATTTTTATTGGATAAAGAACAAATTTTTTTCATGTAAATACAGAACTTTAGGGGACCCATGATAGAGCCTTGAGGTACTTCAGTGGCTCCAGTGTTTTAATAATAGTGTGTCAAGAGCTCAGTGTATCACCTCAGCTTTTTCTTAGCAGAAAAAGATTAGCTTAAATTTTTCCTTAAAAGCATGGATGTTTATATTCCATGATTTATTCCATATTTAAGCTTTTGCATTTATTTGTTAGTATAGATAGAAATCCAGTTTACTGTTGCTAACAGCGTTATTGATGTTGTGGAAAAGGTAACTATCGGAGAGGGCAGCCATCCAGAGAATGTGAAAGTTTACGGTCCAGGTGTGGAGAAGACAGGACTAAAGGCCAATGAGCCGACTTACTTCACTGTGGACTGCAGTGAAGCTGGACAGGGTGAGACCTGTTTCATATCCTATGTCCTTTTTTCATGTCCCGCCACCACAATGTACGACACATAGGAGATTAGTTTGTCTTTCTGATCATTGAGCTCGATCTCCCATGAATGACTGCACTGACCAGCTGTGCAGCACACAAAGGCAAACATGCTGTAATGCCAAGTTTTGTTTTTATGACTGTAATTAAGAAGAAATGAAACAGTAAAGGAATACTGACATGATGTTTGCATATTACTGCAAAAATCTGTCCTCGATTCTTTGTAATAAAGTTAATTATTATTTCACTCCAGGTGATGTCAGCATTGGCATCAAGTGTGCTCCAGGTGTGGTCGGACCTGCCGAGGCCGACATCGACTTTGACATCATCAAGAATGACAATGACACATTCACAGTGAAGTACATGCCTCCGGGTCCCGGACAATACACCATCATGGTGCTGTTCGCTGATCAGGTAAATGAGGTCAACAGTTGGATCAAACCTTAAATGCAAAACTATGTTAAAACTAAACTTTAAACAATCTTCTCACATTTATTGTGTAAAATAGGAAATACCTATTAGCCCCTTCAGAATAAAAGTGGATCCTTCCCATGATGCAGCCAAAGTCAGGGCAGAGGGACCTGGACTCAACAGGACAGGTGAGCTGGGTTTTATCACATTAGCGATCGACACATCACAAAACTCAGATACAAAACTGTGGAAGAGTTACTAAACATGTGCGCATACAGGGGTCCACAAAGATACCTGGTAATAAGTAAACCAGAGCTCAGCCTTTTTGGACGGTCTGTTAGTACAGTAATCTCACAGCAGTCATATTATTGGTGATGATGTCATATAACTTGGACCAGATGCTGCCGTTAACCTTCTACTGCTCCTCAGTGGAGAGCGTGCTCTCTTCCTGCCTGAGTGTTTTGTATGCAGGGGCCACAACTGAGAACAGGAAGGCTGTGCAGAGAGTAATTAACACCACTGCCACTGGTCAAACATGCCACCCCTCCATACTCACTAACAGGTTCTTTCCCTGGGCCATTCCGACTGCTCGCCCATCCACCAATCTGAGCAATGGTCTGAGTAATCCTCATCACTCAGGCCACTCACACACAAACTCTATTCAAACCAAGTCTTTTTGCACTACTTCAAAGCACTTTGTTTTCTAATGTGTGCCTTTTTCTTATTTTATATATTACCCTTTTGATTGTATATATTTCCCTGTTTTCCATTTATTCCTGCAGACTACTATTTATATTTTATTCCAGCACAACTAGGGTGGAGCACCCACAATTTTGTTGTTTATGTACAATGACAATAAAGGGGTATTCTATTGTATTCTATTCTGTTCTATTTTTCTAATAATACAAACCTTAAATTATCTATAGAGACCAAACCAGTTGTTATATCAGACTTTAAACTTTTATTTCCGTTGTAAAGTTGGACATTTTAATCTTTAATTTGTCTGTTAAGAGTGACTTACTGCTGGAGCCCCTGCTGGATATCAGAGGAACAGTAGGTTTTTGCTTGTTGTCTGTATTAATAAAGTTTCTGTCTGAACTCTGCAGGGGTGGAAGTGGGTAAACCCACCCACTTCACAATTTACACAAAGGGAGCTGGTAAAGCCAAACCTGAGGTCCACTTCACTGGAGCAGCTAAAGGTGACGCCGTCAGAGACTTTGAGATCATCGACAATCATGACTACTCATACACTGTCCGCTACACAGCAGTGCAGCAGGTAATACACCAACTTCACACATATGATCGATTATTTGTGAGGTGACTGATGGAGTTAAGTTAAGCACTGCTTATGTTTCTCTCAGGGGAGCATGTCCATCATTGTGCGTCACGGAGGAGACCCCATTCCAAAAAGCCCATTCAGCATCACTGTGGCCCCCCCACTGGACCTCAACAAGGTCAAAGTTCAGGGACTGAACAACAGTAAGTCTGTGAGGAAATAATGGAACATTTATCATACAGAAGCAAAGTGCTTCCATACGGAGCCCTGATCAGATTTCATGACCCACAGAATGTGTGTTTCCAGCTAAATTTCTGGAATCATTCATCACAAATTCCTAAATACGAGCTGCTGTTTAGCTGTAGATTACAGAATATTTCCATAGATGGTCCTGCACAGTTTGGTACTGATCTGATTATAAGTGAGGTGGAGAGTATATGATGGATTAAATAATTAAATAAAAGAATCCAAGAGCTCCTTTGAAAGGCAATCACAACCCCTTCAACCCCTTAATCTAACTGATGTGTAATTCTGAGCTGCAGTGGAAATTTCTCCTCTTTCTGAGTCATTTAACTTAAAACAAGCCAGGGTGTAACTGATCGTTTTTCCATAGTCTTTATAAGTGGTATCAAACTGTAAAGGATTCCAACAGAAACATTATTTAATGTACAGCTGAATACATGCCAGTATTTCCTAAAAAATAGCTTTTCTTCTTCACATCTTAAGCTGCATCTATACAGGAATCAATTCGCATGGTGGCAGGATAATCAATGACAATCAATGACCTCACACTTGACATGAGCGGGTCTTAACATAAAATTTTCTCAACTTCAAGGAGAGCAATTAAAGCGATTACTAATGAGCTCAGGATACTGGTCAATAACATATGACTGGCTAGTAAATACATTAGAATGTTACCTAGGCAACTGGAGCCTGGTAGCGACCAACCATAAGGTTGAAAGCGATGCATGGTGAATGAATTGTCCTCAGTGCGAGCACAGCTTAAAAAGATGTTCAGACTGTTATCAACATCCCAAACCCGATACCCGTGTTCCTGCTGACTGTCCTGCTGTTTCTGTGCACCAATCAGAAGTAGACGTGGGAAAGGATCAGGAGTTCTCCATCTGTACTCGAGGTGCTGGAGGTCAGGGCAAACTAGACGTGAAGATCACCTCCCCTTCGCGTCGACCCATCCCCTGCAAGGTGGAGTCGGGCACAGCCAATGAGGTCCACACCGTGAAGTACATTCCCCCTGAGGAAGGACCATACAGAGTGGACATCAGCTACGATGGGAACCCTGTCCCGGGAAGTCCGTTCACTGTGGAGGGCATCATGCCCCCAGACCCTTCAAAGGTGAGTTAAAATCACAACAACCCACAATGTGAAAAGATTTAAGGTTCATTGCGCCTTCCATGTTGACCATTGGGTCATACTTAGTTTTAATCTTCATCCAATGATGGTGGGTTGAATTGAAAACAAAAAGCTCTTGTTTGGTTTAATCTGTCCACAGCACTTTCTCCCATGCCTTCTCTGAGTTATTTAGATGTTCACTGGCAAACTTATGATAGGCCTGAGCATGTGTCTTCTAAGACTTTCTTGATCCCAATAAGATTTCTTTATACAGATAATGTTCTTACCTTGTCCAAGTAAGCCTTTTTTTTATTCCAGTAGTCCTTTCTTAACCCGAGTAAACCTATTTTTTCTATCTAAGCAAAATGAGTAAAGTTGTGTGTAAATCTTTACTTGTGTGAATGTTTTCAAGGTATACCAGTTTAGTAATCCATGGATGTTCAGTTGATCATCTGTGCTGATTCTGGTGGAAACCTTAGACTTAAAGCTAATGTCTTCTGCTAACCAGCCTTACCAAGTATTCCTTGTGTCTCTTCTGGTTTTGCCATTTACAGGTGCGAGCTTACGGTCCAGGGCTTCAGGGTGGTGTGGTGGGCAAACCAGCCCCCTTTGCCATTGACACAAAGGGTGCTGGTACTGGTGGTCTGGGTCTGACAGTGGAGGGGCCGTGTGAGGCAAAGATTGAGTGCCAGGACAATGGTGATGGATCCTGCTCTGTGTCCTACCTGCCGACTGAGCCTGGTGAATACGCCATCAACATCCTGTTTGCAGACCAGCACATCCCTGGGTCCCCTTTCAAGGCTGTGGTCCAGTCAGTGTTTGACCCCAGCAAGGTGACAGCCAGTGGCCCCGGGCTGGAGCGAGGCAAGGTCAACGAGGCTGGAACCTTCACGGTGGACTGCTCCAAAGCCGGAGAGGATGAGCTCACCATCGAGATTATCTCTGACTCTGGGGCCAAAGCTGAAGTTCACATTCAGAACAACAGTGATGGGACCTACTCCATCACATATATTCCCCAGTGCCACGGCATGTACACCATCACCATTAAATATGGAGGACACATGGTGCCAAAGTTCCCAATTCGCCTGCAGGTGGACCCAGCCGTTGACACCAGCGGGGTGAAGGTCTACGGACCAGGAGTGGAACCCAGAGGTGAGCGCTTTAAAAATATTTTTATACCCAGTTATAAGAAGGGTGTCGAAAGTTAGTGACTTTAATCAAACACAAATGCAACACAATATCTAGTCATCAAATTTGCTTATTGAATTTTGTGCTCTAAACACAACAGGAAACTCATTAGATTTTGCAAACATGTCAGAAGCTGTGAAAATTTACTGAGTTTAATAGTTTTGAACATGCAGGGGTGCAAAATGCTTCCACAGAACCCCCTACAAAATTTCAGTGGCATAATTCCACTGCCATGATTCATGTATGTGTAAATAATATGATACATGCAGCTGATATCAAAACATGTCCAGAAACGCGCCTAAACCTAACAGGAAGTCTGCCACTAAAGATGGGGGCGTTTTGACTCCTCTATGTTATGGGGTCCACATTACCTTCTACTTTCCCTAATAAACCGCAGGGGAGCCTTTAACTTGTTTTCAGCCCTACTTAGCCTATCCGTCTCATTGTTGTAAGTTTATATTAAACTGACTGCGTTTAAACTCTCAAACATCACATCAATGATTAGAGTTTCCAAACGCTCTGCTGTTCTGAGGTCTGTTTTTACAACGACAGGAGTGTTTCCAGTGTGATCTGGTTTAGGCTTGGCTCTCTGTGGTTTGTTCATTGGCCTCCTGAATGCCACCAGACTCCATTATCACAGTTAATAAACTCTCAGCAGCACATTTGGTTTGTATGTTGTTCTTTTTTTAATGATTACGTTTTTCTTTCCGTATTTGGATTGCAGTCTTTATTAAATAACTGAGATTAAAATAAAACCAATAAAAGGAAGTCATAAAGTCTTATAATGAGAACAAATGGGAGATCACAAAAACAAAGAGCAAAGAAGAAATGAGTGCTTGCTGCGTTACTCTGATGGATTTATCCTGAAACAACCTTAGGTCTTGATCTAACTCATGTTGTGAAAGTTAAAATATGAGGCTGGAAAGTCATAGAACCTCATACCTCTAACAGATCCACGGCATCCAAAATAAACTTATTTTATTCAGTTAGACCTGAAAGCAGTGACTGAGACCATAAATTCACCAGGAAAGAGTTTGCTGAGCTCAGAGACATCTATTCAATCAGACTTCACTGGAGTCGCCCCTTGCTGGGAATTACAGAGAATGCAGCACTAGAAGCTAAACTCCATTTTTTGTAATGTAAAAACGATGGTCTGTGTTGATAATAATAATAATAATAATAATAATAATTAACAATAAGTAATTAAAATGGCTGATTGTTTTAAGACTTAACATGAATTCTGTTCAGTTTGACTGTATTCAGTGAAATGTTTCAAATATTGTACTGTCGTTGGATAAGATTATAAGTGATAAGTCTTTCTCTGCATCTTGATAAAAAATGGGTTTTTATATTTCATGGAGAGACTGACTAATTTTCTTCTGTTCTTTTTTGTCTTTGCTTGTTTCCTCTCCGCAGGCGTCCTGAAGGAAGTAACCACTCATTTCATCGTTGACGCTCGAGCTCACTGCAAGAGCGGTGGCAACCATATAAAAACCTCGATCTCAAATCCATCGGGCATCAACACAGACACCTACGTCACCGACAAGGGAGACGGGACATACAAAGTCGAGTACACACCCTATGAGGATGGTGAGGCTCTGATGCTGTGCGTTGTTTGTGAGCCTGGCTGCAGATCATCAGCAGTGACAGAGGACATGCAGGACCGGGGTTTGCTGCTGGTTTATGGGTGTTTTTCCACTGCAACACCTCTTAATTGTGAAATAAAATTCCATGTGGCTTTCATAAGGCTTCTGTTTTCCCTCTCCAGTCATGAAGAACTGTTGGCTGAACTGCAGCCAGTCTGTTTACAGAGGGGTTAGCAGCAATCAACATCCAGGGCATAATTGCCATTCCAGAGAAAATATATTTAATTTAATATTTAAGTGCCTGAAGTTCAGACAAATATCCGCTGCTCAAACTTAACCCTGCATGTGCCACCATTACAGTCAGCTATGGTAATGTACTGAACATAAGTTACAGTGATTGGATTCTGGTTCTTTAACCTCTCGGTGAGGAGCTGGTTTGGACCGAGGGTATTTATAGCTGCAGTCTGTCGGCGCTCAGCAGATGGTTTTCCACTGATAGTGAAGTGCAACATGTTGGAGTCCATTGCATTGTGGGAAAGAAATACATAGTCAGACTGGAATTTTAATGGAAGGCAATTCTTTGTCTGGTTTAGTCCCACTCTGCCTGAGAGGTTGATGGTTAAAAACCGAACTGTTAAATGTTCGGGTTCCTTTGAAGCAACACACTCAAAAGCTGAAGAAGGATCATGAAATAAAGCACCAGCATTTAGTTTGTATTTTAAAAAGAATCAACAACTTACAGAACCACAAAAAGATTAATATTCAGTGAAAAAACTATGATATCAACTTATTGTAAATACTGACATCTACACACCAGAGCGCTGCAGAGAGGTTTCACCTTCACTATCTTGACTTTATCCATTAAAATTCTCACTTTTAAAATGGATTCTTGTTTGCCTGAAGGTTTGCATCTGATTGAAGTTCTTGTGGATGACGTCTCAGTGCCGAAGAGTCCGTTCAGGGTGTCTGTGACCGAGGGTTGTGATCCCACTCGAGTCCGAGCCTACGGCCCAGGTCTGGAGGAAGGACTGGTGAACAAATCAAACCGATTCACTGTCGAGACCAGGTATCGTCACTCTGTTTTTAAATCCAGAATAGCATCCACAAATCTCCATTTAAACATTATAAACTTCCTTTTCGTTCCCTGCATGCCTCAGAGGTGCTGGCACTGGGGGACTTGGCCTGGCCATTGAGGGTCCATCAGAGGCAAAAATGTCATGTAAGGACAACAAAGATGGCAGCTGCAGTGTGGAGTATATCCCTTTCACTCCCGGAGAATATGATGTCAATATCACCTTTGGAGGTTTACCGATCCCAGGTGATGGTCAATTGACGCTGTAGGGTATGGTTTGGATATAACTGACTCTGTGCCTTTCTAAGGTACAGATATTTGCATTCAAGAGTGTCCATTATGTCACTTGTCTTTCAGGTAGCCCGTTCCGGGTCCCAGTGCGAGAGCTGGTTGATCCCAGTAAGGTGAGGTGCTCAGGTCCTGGCCTTGGAAGTGGAGTCCGGGCTCATGTTCCTCAGACTTTCACTGTAGACAGCAGCAAGGCGGGGGTGGCTCCCCTGGCAGTTCAGCTATATGGACCAACAGGTAAGTTACAAAGACTTATTAACCTATTTGAGTCCGTTCATAACCAGGTGATTGTAAAGCCACCTCATTGACAGGGTAAAATCTGAAGCAAAGTCTTTGAATTTTTGATGGTCTCAACATTGGGACCATACCAAAGCTCTTTAGTCGTATCCCTCCTAATGACTAATAAAGTAGAAAAGTAATGTGTAACATTAAACCTTCTCCCTAATATTGTATTAGCCCTAGTTCAGAACAAGTATGCTGTTAAACTCTTTGCAAGGGTGGACTCTGGGAGAAGTGTAACTCAAATCTTTTGGGCCAAAGTGTCTTTTATTCCTCTCCTGAAGTTTTTACCATAAACTCTAATCTTTCATTTTTTCCCCAATTCATAACCAAGTCAACAAAAAAGACCACCTAGATGAATTATCTTGACATTGTTTAGAAGCTGTTTTGAACAGATGGCATTTGAGGCACATCTGATAGCACAGAGCTGAGAGTCTGACATCCTAAATAAAGGTTTATGGAGGATTTTGTGGGTACAGTCTGGGAGGCTGTTTCTCTTATACCCATGTTCACGCTTATGCAAGAAGTGAAGGGATTTGACAATAACACTGAGCAATGGTATATTTAACTTTGTTAAAGATTTTTGTTAAGCTTCACTAAAGAACCATGTACTGGAACTATGTAGAGGAACAGGTTTGGACTCTTTTGTCCTACTTTCAAGTATTTTTCACTTTCTTATAGACAATGGATCCAGGCTACATGTACCTGACTATTATTCTGAAAGTCCAAACTGGCTTCCTGTAACACTAGATCTCCAAATGAAAAATTAAAGCTGGAGTCTTCAGACTGTTTAAGAAGGGTATTCCAGCTGGGGATCATTATACCAACATTATACCATGGACTATGGACACGGACTTTGCATGTTAACTCGAAATCATCATGCTAATCATTTCCACAAACCCCCAGGCAAACAGGAAATGTCCTAATTTATTTTGCCAGCTGTTTCTCCATGTTTCTTTAGTAGTATTGTCATGAAACCCTCACATTAGCTTTAATCAGCTGATATCACCTCATAGTGGCATTTGCCCTGTGCTCTGGTTTGTCTACAGGTATGGCTGAGCCAATCAACATCACAGATAATGGTGATGGTATTCACACGGTCAACTATACTCCTTCCAACGATGGCCCATATACGGTGTGCGTGAAGTATGCTGACCAGGAAGTGCCCCGGAGGTTGGTATTGAAGAGAAGCATGTACAAGAAAGTTCTGGTCCTTCAGGTTTAGATCTAATCTTTCTAACTGTCTCTTCAGTCCTTTTAAAATCAAGACGTTACCGGCTCACGATGCTAGCAAAGTTCGAGCCAGCGGTCCTGGCCTGAATGCATCAGGGGTTCCAGCCAGCCTGCCAGTGGAGTTTACCATCGATGCCAGAGATGCTGGAGAAGGGCTGCTCACTGTCCAGATTCTGGTGAGTCTCGGGTTCCTGTCTTGACATCACCATGGTGCTGCACGGTCAGTGTTTGGCAGGGCCAGTGGTGGAGTTGTCGGTCGTGTCTTGCTGCTCTTCTGTGACCTGTTTTTGACTCACCCCGATTCAAACGCAGACCGACGGGCTTGTTGCTGTCACTGCAGGGTCCGGACGGCTGCAGGCGCAAGGCTTCATTGTTTGTGGAAGACTGGGGCAGGAGGGTGTGGGAGACTCACATAGTAAAGAAAACCATCCCCTTCAGTATTCTTAGGAGAGGCTCTGTAAGCCCTGCACTCTCTCCCTCACCTCCCACCTCCTTCACCTGTCTCATGTCCATCCCCACCTGTTCTCCCCTGCTGGCTGCTTCCTCATCGGGGAGCACTTGGCTGTTTCCACTATACTGTGTAGATCCTGCGATGCTAATAACGCTCATGAAACTGATTATCAATCATTTTCCAAAAATTGAGACTCAAAGAAAAAATAGCTGTATACGATTAAGCTCATATAATCAACTTCTTAATATGGAATCTTGTCTGTTTGTTACACTTAAATCGAAATCTTATAACAGAAGAACTGTAAGGATAAAATAAGAGTGAGAGAGCCAATTTCAATATTTCCTTTAGCAATTCACATGTAACCTGGCAGATGGTAGGATGTTAGGTAAACGCAATATCTTAGTTAAATCCTTTTAAATGAAGCTCATAGTCTTCTGTGTTGGAGTCCAAATACTTGAAATATCACATTGAATAAAGGAAAACGTCTGTGTTCATCAAATCAACAATAGATTCAAACAGATTATGTGCTAGAACGTTCAAAGCAAATTTTCATTGGCAGCACTTTGCTTCGCTTCCACCCCTCTGTGGTCTGCACGTGCACTGACTCCATTCAGTTTGTTTAACGAGTTAACAGACATATTTGATTTTGAGTTCTTAACTAACCAGAGGTTTTGGTAAACCTGCTTTCATCCAATCATCAGTCCATCTACCTGTCTGACCCGTTGCTGCTGCAGTGAATAGTTAGATCCTGTGTGAAAACTTGTAGACGTGACAAGCCCACTGCTCTCAAACCATCAGCGGCCATCGGGTGTTCATAATGCTGTAGCTGTTAATCTTTCTGATCAACACTTTAGTTTTTCACATGCTGCCTGCTTCCACACACCAGGGGGCGCTGCTGCACAGGGAGGTTAAATCTGATTTTTTTTTAATACCTGTTTTTATATCAAGCTGCTCATTGCTGACACAGTGAAAAGTTTAGATCCAGAAGTCTGAATTTCACTTTTGCTGTTTGATTCCTAACATATTTATTAATCCAGAAAACCATTCTTTCCTCTTTTTCTGTGCAAGATACAGAAAACAGGTACTACCATTACTCCAATGCGAAGAATAAAAAACAGAACTCTGATCAAATTTCTTCAGGTCTCAGCTATCCATGAAGCAATGATGATACCACCTATTGTTTAAATGTTAGCATTTCGGCCAGTTTTTGGATAGCAGGCTGTATCCTTATGCATTACTGCATCACAAAGATATGTGATGATCAATACCATCAAAAGAACTTGGTAATTAAATATAGAGACCAAAACAGTGTCTGTATCAGTCTGTAAATATGTTTATTTCTAATGTAAAGTTTTAACATGGGAGTCTGTGGGGACTGATTCACTGCTGGAACCTCTGCTGGACATCAGAGGAACTTCAGCTTTGTAGCTTCAGTGTTGCTTCCATCCTGCAGTTCACTTTGTTTGTGTCCACACATGAAGAAATGAACCTCAGTCTGGTAGCCAAGAAGACCTTTGCTGTCCAAAAAACAAAATTAATTTGACTTCACATTAATTTTCCCTTTTCTTACTATCGATGGCAGATGGTAGGAGACCAGTGATGGGCAGTGGAATCTATTCATGTTTTCTGCACCCCAAACATGACTAACTTCCTGTCTGTACATCTCCAGGATCCAGAGGGAAAACCAAAGAAGGCAACCATTCGAGACAACAGAGACGGGACGTACACGGTGTCCTACGTGCCGGATATGACTGGACGCTACACCATCACCATCAAATACGGAGGAGATGAGATCCCGTACTCACCTTACCGTATCCACGCTCTCCCCACTGGAGATGCTAGCAAGTGTCTGGTCACAGGTTAGTCTCCACCCATCAGCACTGAATTAAACTTTATCAACTGGAAGCTTTGCAGCATCATTGATTGTTATTGTTTTCCAGTGTCGATCGGAGGACACGGACCCGGTGAGTGGCCTCAACTTTCTTTGACTCACTGAACACCAACACATAAGCAGCGTTTCAGTTTTGCATAAAAAACAGCTGCTTATCTGACCAACCAGCAACTACACATATATCCTGAATGGTGGAGTTTTAAAATAAACACTAATTCGTTGAGTTTTATGTTTTCTCAAAAGTTCTGCACTGTGACTGGAAACCAGCTGTTTTTTGGTTTTGGTAGTTTGCTTTAAAATGTATAAAGATACCATTCCTAGTGGTATAGGTCACCTCAGAAGTTAATATTAATAAGAACAATAGTAAAATTAGTATACTGTATATTTCACTGAAGCTGAGAATCTTATTATCTTTATTTATGTTGACAAGGAGGAAAGCTATTCTATATGGAAGGAACTGAATAAAATAGGGACCTAAATATATATAGTATAGTGATTTCTGCTCTCAGAGGCCAGAAGATGGGCTTGGAGTTTCTCTGAGCTTTCAGAATGAGTGATGGGAAATGTCACTGGCTAAGCAATTGCTAAAATAAATCCCAGTACACGCTGGGATTTGGACATCCGTCAGTGCAGCTGAAGCTACTTAAAGATGTTTCGGTGGGCAGGGTGGGGAATTAAAAATTCTTGGAGGTCACTGGATAAACTGTGGTTTCTAGATGAGACCAACACCCTCTATGGTATTTCTGCACTCATATTTCCTGTGTATGTAACTACCCACAATTACTGTCCCTGTATTTGTCCAGTCAGTCAATCTGAAAAACAGAATAAATGCCAAGATTTATCATAAATATGTTTTCCACTCTTAAACCCATCCAAATAAAATCCAACACACTGAGAGCAAACTGAAATAAATTAACTTTACTGGGTTCTAATGTGCAATAAGGACATTTAAAAACACAACAAAGATTAACAATTTGTACTCTAACAGCTCATTGAACAGCATTCACACTGAGGCTGGGTACACTACAGTTATCAGAACCTTTTTCACATCATCAGTGCTCATGATTTGTCTTAAAGCTTCCTCTAAAAAAACTAAACATCATTCTAAACATTTAACCTCTCTGGTACTATTGTATGCTTTCTTTCATTAACATTAATCACTTCTGAAATCCCTGCTTTGACTCTGTTGGTTCCACAAACATCTTGTCAGGTTCAGGAATTGGACCAACCATCCAGATTGGAGAGGAAACAGTCATCACCGTGGATGCAAAGGCTGCAGGGAAAGGTAAAGTCACCTGTAAAGTGTCAACCCCGGATGGAGCGGAGCTGGATGTGGATGTAGTGGAGAACGCAGATGGGACCTTTGATATTTATTACACGGCTCCAGAGCCAGGGAAGTACGTCATCACCATCCGCTTCGGAGGGGAACACATTCCCAACAGCCCCTTCCACGTTGTGGTGAGTGGCCACCCTGAAAGCATCATGATTTGGGCTTGGCTGATTTCAGTTTGGGACCGAGTTGGGGTTAGGCGGTTAGGTTAGCTTTGTTTTGCTTAAACTGGTTCTGGCCTGGTATTGTTGGTTTTGTGAGGTTGGATTTGGAATAGTTTAGTTGGGGTTTAGTTTAGCTTGGAGTGGGATTTGTTGTTTTTGGTTCAGGATGGTTTTGTTTGGGATTTGTTGGCATGGTTTGGCTTTGGTCTGATTTTTGTTTTGTGTTCCATAGTTTTGGGATATTTGGGATTTGGGATAGTTTGAACTGGCTTTGGGCAGTTTGGGTGTTTTGGAGGGTTGGCTTTCAATAGTTTAATTTATTTTAGATGAGTCAGCTTGAGTTTGTTCTGGATAGATGGGTTTGACTGGTTTTGGGGTAGTTTTGTGTTTGTTGTTGTTAATTTTGGGATAGTGTAAGTTGGGTTTTTTGGATTGGGTTTTATTTGTTTTGAAGGTCAGTGAAGTCTTCTTCATATAAATGCCAGAGTAGTTTTACACCTCCAACTGTCTAAAGCCAAATCAACCTGTCTGAATCCATCAGATTTGGAGCCACTGGTCCTTCAGATCAATTAGCCAATGGCTCATTTAATTAACACTCTGTATAACTGTATGTCTTTCACAACAATCAATGGATCTTGGCATTTTTTTCAGGTTTGATAGTAATGACACAATGGGGAGAAATCTCCATTTTAAGGAAAAAACATTTATTGTTATTTATTATTTTGTTCTTCTTTTTTGCTTTTTATTTTAATGGCTGTTTTTTTTTTATCTTATGTATGTATATGTTTTATGTCTCTTTTTTAGTTGGTTTTAAGTTGCAGTCTATTTTATCCTTCATTTCCCTTTGACTACTTTTATTTTTGTTTATTTTTTGTATTTTTACATATTTTAATTATATGTCAGATTTAATTCCTGAAATTGTGGAAAACTGCTGCTTCTGGTTTGCTTGTGTTTGTAATGGCTGCACCTTGTTCCTCGTCAGGCGAGTGATACCATCCCAATAATAGAGGAACCATGTGACAAGCTTCAGTTACAGCAGCCCTACTCTCCCTATGCGGCCTTCTCCCCTCAATGGGTATCAGCATTACCTCCACACCTGCTGTTTATCTGCCGCTGTGTCTTCTCTTCATAAAAACCGTCGTCTGTTCCTCGCTTCGCCCTCCATCCCTGCAGCGTTTCCTGTCCCACAGTCAATACCGACCCACATTCACTTATTGATTGATTTCTGGCTCAGCATGAGGCTGCATGTTTAATCTGCATGATCATCATCTCCTGCTGGGAGAGCAGCTGGGGACTATGTTACTAACACTACCCTCTGATTTCTACCCTCTGACTGGCTGATATCAGAGACATTTCAGTGTGTCAACCTTTCTTCAACATCTGGAGAGCAGCTGATCCAGATGTTGTGACAACGTGATTATTTTAGAGAAATACTTTCAAGACACATTTGAACTTTTTGTATTATTTCAGAGAAATGTATATTTTATTAACATTGTTATTTATTTAATTTTTATTCTTTTATTATTTTTTCCATATTTTTTTTGGTATCACATTATTTTAAATTTTTAAATTTGATTTTAGTGCTTTATTTTATTTTTCATTAAATGTATTTAATTATCCTATTATTTAGCTGCTTTATGGTTTCATTATAGTTTTGAGTTCTTGTCTCTATTTAATTTCGCTTCTTTATATTAATATGCTTATATATGTTAATATTTCTTATATTTTCTCAGAGACTGTGCAGCAGTCGTTTGTTGCAGTTCATATCTGACCATTAGAAGATTCCTTCCTTTCCCCGCTCTTAGACCAGTGTTATCTATACTGGACCAGTCAGATGTCTCTGTCAGCCTCTCTGCAGCCCTGCTGTGCTTCCTCTGCCCCTCCCCTCTCTTTGGATGAAATCCCAGAGTTCCTACTATGGTGCCACTAACAACCCCCCCTCTTGCTCTGGTTCAGGCCACCGATGATCCCATCAGCCCCGTGGATGGGCTGGAGCCAATGCTGCGTCCCTTCAGTCTGGTCATTCCCTTCACGGTGCAGAAAGGAGAGCTCACAGGTAGGACGTCTTTATTTCTGATGGTGTTTATGCACCAAGTGTGTTCGTGTTAATTCAGGGGTGTTTCAGGGTTGTTGTTAATTTTTGGCATTTTAGCCTTTATTGGATAGAGACAGTGTAGACAGACAGGAAAGCAGGTCAGACTCAAATCTACTCTTTACTCTGTGGCCATGCGGCACATGGTCGCCTGCTCACGCTCAGCTGGCACTCCAGTAAATGCTGTTTTAATCAAATTTTTAAAAAAATGCTTTTTTTGTGGTTTCTTAGCTTTGACACATCATTTCTAACCAGGTGATTCACATCAAAGGACACATTTGCATCATTACTAGAGGCTGATAGCTTAAATAGTTTTTTAATCTAATTAAAAAATCTAATGACTTTTAACCTTTTGGTTATTGTGATTAGCATGGTTTGAGTCTAAGCATGAAATTAGTGAGAATAACTGAACTTGTGTGCGTTTTATCCTCCAGGTGAAGTCCGCATGCCCTCCGGCTTAACGGCCCGACCTCACATCACCGACAACAAGGACGGGACAGTCACTGTGAAGTACTCGCCAACTGAGCGAGGCCTCCATGAGATGGACATCAAATACGATGGCAACCACATCCCAGGTGATCCCTCCTCAGTGAATATGTGTTGTGTTTCTGAGGCTCGGATTCATTTGTCTTTAGCAGTTTTATTAGCAAACAGACTGACTTTCAACCTTTAATGTAAAAATCATTAAACATCACATTAACAGGTTCTTTGTGGGCTCTCTCTGTTACAGGAAGTCCACTCCAGTTCTATGTCGATGCTATTAACAGTGGTCATGTGACAGCGTACGGTCCAGGCTTGAGCCACGGCACCATGAACAGACCAGCCACTTTCACTATAGTTACAAAAGATGCTGGAGAAGGTATCCCTCATATGTACACTTGTAGATATAAGAGCTATATAAGAGCAGGTCCTCTCTGACACATAGACAGTGTTTATGACTGTATATTTTACCTGAAATATGAAACCTGTATTTAATCAGAAGAAGAAGACGACATGTGAAACTGAAGATAAGAAAGGCAGTAAGTGTTCCCACTCTCTCTATAGGAGGTTTGTCTCTGGCGGTTGAAGGTCCATCCAAAGCGGAGATCAGCTGTAAAGACAACAAGGATGGGACGTGCACAGTGTCCTACCTGCCCACTGCACCTGGAGACTACAACATCATCGTCAAGTTTGATGACAAACACATCCCTGGCAGCCCCTTCACCGCCAAGATTACTGGTAAAAAATTCTCTCTCCCCTTTTAACCAAACAGCCCAGTTTAAGCAACACTTTGTAAATGATTGTTCATCAAAAAGCAGCTGCAACACCTATAAAGTTGTATATTTTTCAGATGATGTTAACAAAAGATGTAATTTGAATATTAATATGTCGTTTTTCAGAACTGCCCCCAAAAATGTAGAAAATCTTCTTTTAGGAAAACTAACATGCAAAGCTTGAATATATACACAATAAATGCCTGTCAGTGCCTTCAAAACACATTCATTTTAAAGCACATGCAGAAAAAGATGGATATTACCTGTGTAATTGGTCACATGTGGATTACCTTTAATTTATTTCTAACTGTACGCAGACAAGACTCTGCTCTATCTTCCTGTGAAACACCAAATAAACAAAATCCTTTCCAACCAAAGCAGATATAAATGATCTGATTTTTCTTCTGCTAAATTAAGAAAATTAATTATGCAACATTTTTATTTTCAGTATTCATCAGTCATTTACTCCTGTATGAGGTTTCACCTTAACTTTATAACCTTTAAAATGTTCTTGAAAGTTTCTCTTTGTTTTATCACAACATGACGTTGCTCGTGTTCTTCTTTTGCTTCTCTATCTTCTTGTAATCATCCTTCCTTGTCATTATAATATTTCCTTATTACATTATTTAACCTCTTGACATTCACTGGCTCATTGTTAACCTGCCTAGGTTTTTATTTAATTGTTCCTCCAATTCTTGGTCATCGAGGAACAGAAAAAAGTATCTGTATATGAATAATATCTATATTTAAACATTATTCCTGTCTTTATTCTTTTTTGTGTGATACATGTATACAAGTGCCGAGGCAAAGTGAGGGGAATGATGAATATCATGAATCAATAGAGTGTGAGCATGGGGTAGGGATTAATCAGTGTGTACATACTTCTTCCTGCTCCATTTTGGACTTGATGATTAATTATTGATTATTTCCTGTCACTGAGGCTTTCTTTCTTTATTATTTATTTATTTATTAATTATATATTTATTATTTATCATTAATTTATAATGATTTAGACCTCAGAGGGTTAAAAGATTTTCTGCTTAGGAGGTCCAAACTCTGACCTCATGTGGGCTGGCATCGAGCTGGGAATGTTGATTTAATCGGCATTTGGAGAGCACGTTCCCCTGCCGAGACACCCCCTCACATTTTAAATTTCCTGATTTCCTTCTCATCATGCTCCACCTTTCAGTGCATTTTTTTTTAATTAGTCATGGCAGTTGCTCAGTAAGCAGCAACTGTTACCCACAGTACTTCGATCACATGCCCTATCATTAACTTTATTTCTGTTTTCAAATTCATGCCAGTTTACTTTGTTTTCTTTTTTACTTTTAAGCTTTTTTAAAATTATTTTAGTTATTTGTGGTTTGTGCTTTTATTTTAAATATAATATTTTATTTTAAATGTGCACATTGTTTCATTTGTGTCAGTGCTGGCTTGTCTGTGGGTTCTCTAACCTACATGAAAGTTGCAGTTTGAGTAAAGTTTGACTGATTGAATTAAGCTGGTTTTAAATATTACTTTGTCTTCTGACGTTTGTCCTCCAGGTGACGACTCTATGAGGACATCCCAGCTTAATGTTGGCACGGCAACAGATGTTTCCTTAAAGATTATGGAGACGGATCTGAGCAGCCTGACTGCGACGATCAGAGCTCCGTCAGGAAACGAGGAGCCCTGCCTGCTGAAGAGGCTGCCCAACAGACATATCGGTCCGTTTCTATTCTTCAGTGCTTCTCAGTCATCATTTGGCAAAAAGTAGACCAAAACCAAACGACATAGACTCATTATTATCTAGAGTTTATCAAATATTTGTTTTCTAAATATTACATTCTCAAAATGATTACGCAATCAACAAAGCTAGCTGTCCATCACTGATTGCGCAGTGATAAAATTACCTTATTATCCCTAAATAATAATAATGTCTTTATTAGGACTTGAAAGGCAAAACCTTCATTTCCTGAAGGTCAGATCTGGTTCATGTTTTTGGAGGTGACACAGGTGTAGGGTTCAGAATATCGCCACAGTCATCAAACACTCGGTTTTAACATCTTTCTGGGTTGTATACTAGCTTAGTGTTAGCATGTTGTCTGTGCAGATGTTAGCAAAGAGATAAATTTGTGTTATCAGCATATAGTGAAGTTATTTCTAGCCTGGGTGCAGTTAGCACTTTACCATTGCGCTCTCGTCCCTTTATGCAAAGTAAAAGTAATGTCCACATCCACGTGTCATGATTTGCGGGGCAAACCGTGTAGAGTTATTTAAGGACCCAAGACGCAGGCATGACCAAATGGAGGGAGCTTTATTGATGGCGAGTGAGAGGTGGAGATACAACAAAGGCAAAAGTGGTGAAAACAGAACTGAAAACTAAGCAAAAACACACCTTGAAACGGAGATGCAGAGAGACACAGCAAATGATGCAGGAAAACAACTCAGGATGACAGAGGGTGTTAACGCAGACGAACCAGCAACAGGCAGTAGAACACACAGTAGAACACACAGGGCTTAAATACACACAGCAGCAATCAAGGGATGGAAGACAGGAAGGGAACACACCTGGGATAAATCAGAGCTGATGAGACAGGGGAAACGCAAACTGAACTCACTCACATGAGACAAAGACCTTTAGAATAAAACAGGAAATCACACACAGAGAACCAAACAAGACACTGAACTAAACAGACTCACAAGGAGACACAGTGACACCATGGACAGACGGAGAGAACACACACGCAAAGACACAGACTCAGAGACACGGGCTTAACACAGAGACCTGACTACACTAGAGGGGATACACAGAACCAAAACGTAAGAACAACAAAGATACATCAAGAAATCAAAGATTAACAATACAGAACAGAAGACGCTGAGTCACAGGCCCAGGATCATGACACCACGCTAGAGACTGCACAACTATTTTCCTGATTGTAGCGCGAGTGCAAAAACCAATAAGACATTCAATGGCTCATTGTTAACCTGTCCAGGTTTTTATGTAATTGTTAGTTGTTAGTCACTTCAAAGGAACTGAACTAATCAGATCTCGATTTCCATTTCTACATGGGTGTGTGATTTTATGCAGTAAAAAACTTCAGACAGCTATACAAGAGACGCCACTTTTCTGATGACATATCTCTTTCCTGCAGGAATATCCTTTACACCAAAGGAAGTTGGTGAACATGTGGTGAGCGTAAAGAAGAACGGGAAACATGTGACCAATAGTCCGTTTAAGATCATGGTGGGTCAGTCAGAGATCGGAGATGCCAGCAAGGTGAAGGTTTACGGTCAAGGGCTGGTGGAGGGACACACATTCGAGGTGGCCGAGTTCATCGTGGACACGAGAAACGCAGGCGAGGAATCAACCTTTATCCTTACGATCACAGCACTGAAGCTCAGGAGTTCAGACTCTAACCCTCGACGTGTGTTTGTGGCAGGTTATGGAGGTCTGGGTCTGTCCATTGAGGGTCCCAGTAAGGTGGACATCAACTGTGAGGATGTGGAGGACGGGACGTGTAAAGTCACTTACTGTCCCACGGAACCAGGAAACTATATCATCAACATCAAGTTTGCTGACCAGCACGTACCAGGTACTAAAAATTATTTCAAGGCTGATTTGAGGCAAATTAGTTTGCAGAAAGAGAACTTACCACCATAGACGGTATATAAGATGAATACACATGGCTGAAGTATTTCTCGGTTGAATCACAAGTACAAAACATTTTCTTGTAACTACCATAAAGAATTCGATTTAAAGGTTCAGATCCGATGATCTTGGTGTTGATTTGATGCTCTGGACAAAGCATGAGGGTCTCAGAGTTTCTGCTTTCAGTCGTGTGATGTGATGTTTGTGTGAACAGGAAGTCCATTCACGGTGAAGGTGTTTGGCGAGGGTCGGATGAAAGAGAGCATCACCCGGAAACGTCAGGCACCCTCCATCGCCACCGTGGGCAGCACGTGTGACCTCAACCTCAAAATACCAGGTGAGCTGTGATATCTGCCTCCTCCTCCTCCTCCTCCTCCTGTCGGCCCTGTCCTCCCTGCTTCGTCCTCTTCACCTCCTCCTCTTTGTCCACTCTTTCCCCCTCTTCCTCCTTCCTGCTTCTCCTCCGGGTTGCAGGAAACTGGTTTCAGATGGTATCGGCTCAGGAACGTTTGACCCGGACATTCACCCGCAGCAGCCACACCTACACCCGGACCGAGCGGACAGAGATCAGCAAAACCCGAGCTGGTGAGACGAAGAGGGAGGTGCGGGTGGAGGAGAGCACGGAGGTCGGAGGAGATCCCTTTAGAGACGTATTTGGAGATTTCCTAGGACGAGAGAGTCTTGGTGGCTTCGGCGGGATGCCAACCGGCAGCCGACAGCCACTCCAGAACGGTGTGTGTGTGTGTGTGATTGTCTGTGTGTGTTCCCAGTATGTGAGAGTGGCTAATTTAACAGAGTGTTGTGCTGTAATGGTTCTTCCATGCTAACCCTCTAACTTGCTCTGATTCTTCCAGCGCTCTCTCTTCCCTTTGTCTGCACTCTGCTGTCAAAATGTCTGGATTAAGGTAGTATTGTAATTCCCAGTCTGTCCTGATGTGGGCACTGTGCCTAATCTCAGACACACCAATAAAGAAATGTGATTGGTTTATGGTTGCAGTAAAAGGAGGGAGGTGTTTACAGGTTCAGAAGTCATATCATTGGTCAGATAAAATAGTTAAAAAGTTGGAGCCTGTAGTGGACGTTGGAGGAAAGCAGGTTCTTTCATTGGTTGGTGGCTGGTTTGCTGACTGAGACGTAGAAAAACTGATTTCTGTTCATCTTTAAGAGAGATTATTTTAAAGCAGAAAGACAAATATCCATTAAACATTTTAGTAAATATTCACACTCTCCATGAAACATTTTAAACTTGTAAAATTATTGAAATAATGCAGTTCAATTATTTGTGATCACTATTTATTATCAGATTCTTCATAAAAAATTATTTTTCACTTAAATGTTACTATTGAATTAGATGATTGGTTTAAACTTACTCAAATTGAAAAAAGAAAAGAGGACCTGGAATTGATGCCTGAGGAGCTCCACACTTCATTTTAGCAGCTAAAATCACAAAATAAACATGCGATAGACCAAAAACCTACAAAATGTAAATCAGTGACATATTAACCAATGCATGATGTGAGATTTGTTGGTGCATGCTATGTAAAAACTAACTATGAAACATCTGCTGGATGAATCATCTGATCCTCAGTAACATCCTCCTCATCCTCTCAGGTGAGGCAGCTAACCAGGAGATGACAGCTCAGGTGACGAGTCCTGGCGGAAAGACAGAAGATGCAGAGATCATTAAAGGAGAGGACAGCACCTACAGCGTCCGCTTCATCCCTCAGGAGATGGGACCTCACACTGTCAACGTCAAATACCGGGGCCAGCACGTCCCTGGGAGCCCTTTCCAGTTCACCGTGGGACCCTTGGGAGAGGGTGGGGCCCACAAGGTCAGAGCAGGAGGCACTGGACTGGACCGCGGAGTTGCAGGGATCCCAGGTGGGCTGGAGAGTTTACATTTGTTCCTTATTGCTTCTTCTGTCCTTATTAACTGGTTCCATTCTGCTTCTTCTGTAATAACTTTTTCTATTTGGATCTTTGGATGAAATAGATGATGAAGAAGCATGCTGACATGCTCCTACATGTCAGCAAGGTTTGGTCACAGGAACCACTAAAACGTCCATCTGTGACATGTCAAATGAACATTCGAAACACCCATGCTCCTGATTTTGTTTCACTGATGATATGTCTGCCAATTCACTTCAATTTTCTAAAAAAAAATAAAATAAAAAATAAAAAGGAACTGCAGCTCTCACAGTTTGTGTTGTTTTGCAGCGGAGTTCAGTATTTGGACCAGAGAGGCTGGTGCTGGAGGTCTCTCCATTGCTGTAGAAGGACCCAGCAAGGCCGAGATAACATTTGAAGACAGGAAGGACGGATCCTGTGGAGTCATCTATGTAGTGCAGGAACCTGGTAAGACAGATTTTTGGCTTAAGCCTAGTTTAGATGGGATTAATATTAACCAGGGATAAAATATTCCTTGTAATTCTTGGTATTTTAATTACATCATATGTTGTGTAAGAGATAAATAAACAGAAACAAAAGATAATTTTCCTTTACTGCAATCCCTGGAGAAATAAAATCTGTCACAAGTAGGCTGAAGGCTTTAGTGGAAGAACTTAGGGATGCCTCAGAGCTTAAATCTGGACCCACTATTGTGCTGTTTACATTTAAATGTTAGAATTACTGTCACCATTATGCAGATGACACTTGACTGTATGTAGCAAATGATACTGAAGATCTGAGTCTGCATGCCAACACAGCAAATGAACCTGTGATGCTGAGTGAGCGCTGGACTCTGAGACTTATTTCAGGCAATGAAAACAAGACAAACATATTTCTGTGTGATAATATTGGTAATAATGCTCTCAAATTAAAATTATAACTCATTGTAAATGATCAACTTTTGAAAAACAAACCTGGAGATTCACAGAAATAAAGTTCGAACTTAAAAACATGACTGTATAAAAATGTTTTAAAAAGTTCCTTGTTAAAAAATATATTTTTATTATCAGATCGGCAAATTGTTGTGATCGTTAAAGTGTTAAAGGATGAAGTGTATATCCATCCCGCCATATTCTTAACTGCTTAATCACACCTCTTGACAAGAGGTGACAGCTGCATCATTAGTCCTAAAATGGATCCTTGATGAGGTGAATGAAGGTTTCTGTTCAACAATAATGTTTCTTTTGTTCAGGTGATTATGAGGTCTCCATTAAATTCAATGATGAACATATCCCAGACTCCCCCTTTACTGTCCCCATCGCCTCACTGTCAGACGATGCTCGCCGCCTCACCATCACCAGCCTGCAGGTAAGGAAAAATCTAAATCTACCAGCTGAACTCACAAAAATGAAACCCGCTGACATTTAGATTTTCTTTGAATAGATTTTTTTAGAGTCTCAATAACTGTGCTGTGTTGAGGATTGTATTTCTGTGTTTACAGGTATGTGTATATATGTTTCTCTGTATGTTTAATCGCTGTCCTCTTTCTTTGTATGTAACACATGTACTGTTGAGATATAACAAACTGTACATTAAGAAAAAAAAAACACACAATCACAGTATGTAATATTATGAAATAAAAACAAACTTATGCTGATAAGATTAACAGAAATACAAATGAGGCTATGAAGAATCACACAAAAAAGAGACAGAAATAAAACTAAACTGACAAATTTCTATTTTGAATTTTTTTAAAAACAATAAATAGTTTTGATTAAACTATTTATAGTTAACCCCAAAACTTTAAAACATAGGCATAAATATAAAAATAGGCACTACAAACTTTATTAGTCAGACCGCCAAAGAAATTTTGTAAAAACACTTAAAGGAGTATCTGCAGTACAGCGGAAGCATATTCAGCTTGTTTAAAATAACTGCTTGTTGAACATGTTTTAAATCCATGGTCCAAAGCACCGAATCCCTCTTCTTTACCAGGAGATGGGTCTAAAGGTGGGTCAGGAGGCCTCCTTTGCAGTGCAGCTCAATGGCGCAAGAGGGCTGATTGATGCCAAGATTCACACACCATCAGGTGCCACCGAAGAGTGTTACATCACTGAGCTGGACAGCGGTAAGACTTCATTGTAGCCGTTAGTGAAGTGCTCTTTAGGACTTTTGAGTACAATAAAAACTGAACCACTCCACTATTTCCTAACCCAGTCAAAAGTCAAAATTACATATGGAGTTCCACAAGGTTCAAGTCTGAGCCCACATCCTTTTAGTTTTTCAGGTTCACATCACTTATTCACTATAAATACAAAACTGTTATTTAATGCTTACCAATTTAATTTAATTTTTTTAATTTTTCACAGTGTTTGGCAGGTTAAATTTGTCTAGTATTTAATCTTCATATTAAATGCAGGATTATAGAGTCATTTGTATAAGAAACCCCCTTCTCAAAGCCTGACTTTACAGTGCTTATAGAACTGTTTTATATCAATGACTTCTTGTTTTTACAGATCAGCATGCTATCAGGTTCATCCCAAAGGAGAATGGAGTTCATTCTATAGATGTTCGTTTTAATGGCAGCCACGTCCCCGGCAGTCCCTTCAAAATCCGAGTGGGAGAACCGGGACAGGTCGGAGATCCAGGAATGGTGTCTGCGTTTGGGCCAGGCCTGGAGGGGGGAACCACAGGTATACACGATAAACAAAGTCTTTAACTTTGAAGTCATTTGATGAAGGTGGGTTTTAACGAGTATTCTCACTTTATTTAGGCGTGGCGTCAGACTTTATCGTTAATACTAGTAACGCCGGCTCAGGAGCACTGTCTGTGACAATTGATGGGCCATCGAAGGTTAAGATGGACTGTCAGGAGTCTCCTGAGGGGTATAAGGTCTCCTACACACCTATGGCTCCTGGAAGTTACCTGATCTCCATCAAGTATGGAGGACCCCAACACATTGTAGGCAGCCCCTTCAAGGCGAAAGTGTCAGGTGGGTCAGTGACCCCTGACCTTTTACTGAGGTCAGGCCACGAGTTGCCTTGATACTCACTGGTACAGAGTTTCCTGGGGTTTCCTTAGAAGTGAGGATAAAAGTGATTCAGTCCTGTTGTATACATAGCCTGCATGCTGCCTTTAGGCATAGTGATTCCTGAAAATAAAGCATGATTCATCACTTTCCTCCAATCCCTCCAGAGATAAAGAGCATATTCAGTTCTAAATTAATCTTCCTGTTTGGAACCGACTGATTTTTATGCACTTGTATGACACCAAGCTCTACATAGCTGGTGATACTGACTATATAAATCTTTGTCCATGACCTGTAAACCTGAAGGGATGTCTAAAATGTTGTTGAACAAAGCTGACTCTAACTCTTCTTCCTCCAGGACCTCGTCTGTCAGGTGGCCACAGTTTGCATGAAACGTCGTCTGTTCTTGTGGAAACCGTCAGTAAGTCAGTAGCAATGGGCAGCCCCTTTGCCTCTTTGCCTACATTTTCCTCGGATGCCAGTAAAGTCATATCTAGAGGCGCCGGCCTCTCGAAGGCCTTCATTGGTCAGAAGAACACCTTCACTGTCGACTGCAGTAAAGCAGGTGACCATTTCATCCCTCGTGTCTTTCTTGAAAGTCAAATATAAGATTCTCTTCACCACCTTGTTTTTTTCCTTGCAGGGACAAACATGTTGATGGTCGGTGTCCATGGGCCGAAGACACCCTGCGAGGAGGTGTACGTCAAACACATGGGCAACAGGATGTACAATGTCACATATACCGTTAAAGAGCAGGGCAGCTACATCCTCATTGTGAAGTGGGGGGACGAGAATGTCCCCGGCAGTCCGTTCCATGTCACCGTCCCTTAAAACTGAACTTTTCACCAACTCCAGCCTCTTCAACGTCTGCGATGCACTGAAGACTTTTCACTTCCCATTTTTTGCTAAATACAAACATGAGAGCACAGCTTCCTCAAGGCTTTTCTTTTGTCAGTTGCTCCTTTAAACATAGTTACATTCAACTTAAGGAAAAGAGAATCTAAAGAGTTCAAACTGACAGCAGCCCACACACCTCAGACCATGATCTGGCTTCATACATCGTCCTTTCTTTGAGAAGATTTGTGTCCTGCCAACATGTGGATATCTATGCAGGTGTAAACATCTGGTTCATAGCAGCTAAAGAGAAACTTGCAGGATGCAAACATTAAGAATGGATTTAAATGTGATCTGCATTATCTGGATTTGTTTATTTTCTTGATGACAGATTTTCTGTTAGTATTTATGAAGAAATGCAGCACTCAAGTAGGTCCAGAGGTGTCTGAGAAGGTCACCATGAAAGGGAGACTGCATACATTTCCATCTTTTTTTTTTTGTCCAGTTCTGTAAACTTTTTCATTACACAGTATGTGCACTAATTCCCAAACACAATCTCATATTTAGTGAAAAATTCAACCTGCAAGTTGCTCTTTTGCTCCCCCATCACCATTTGACCCTAGAACGGAAGAAGCTTCTCGGATGAGAGGTGAAACATCTTCAAGCAACCTAAAGAAGTCCAGACGCCTTTTCCTTACAGCTCCTTAGACAAGGAAACGATAAACTTTCTCTAAGAACCCTTATTTCTTACTGATGATCAGCTGATAAACACAAACACTTCAGACCCTCGGACTGTCTGCACTCCAGCTGTAGTGAGTATTTGTCCAGAAATCTGATTGGTCAGTAGATGGTGACCTCTTACCTGCAACATAACCTGGAGAAGCTTAGGTATGTAGCATCAATTACCATGGCGACATACCACCTTTATAACCCTGAAAAGACAGAGTTAAACCTGAAGTTAGCTTGATAAATACAGATCCCTAAAAGCATTCATGTTTTCTCGTGGATGAGTTTGATGTCTTTCAAAGATATTAGTGTCACATAGTTGGAATAAATCTCTGAGTAAAAGATGGTGTTTAGTTAGCCTCAGCAGGCAAAGTCTCCCCTTCCTCAAGATTCGGTTACAGGTGAGCGATAGACAATCTTCTTCCATGTTGAATGAGATGATCTCGGCAGGTCTTAGTACATCAGGGTTTGTGCCAGATCGCTCGTGTGGTGTAGGCTCAGCTGTGGGATGTGAAAGGATCAAGATGAGCTGTGCTGTGACATTAACTCTTCTGTTTTTATTTATTCTGCAGCATTTTTCTCTCCTTTGATTTTCTTTGACAGAAAATGGTCTTACTGTTGAGAGAAGCAGTTGATGATGGATTTTTTTTTTTTACAAGAGGAAAGAAGTGCAGTGGAGTTTCCTTTATGAATTTTGGGAAAACAGCCGCAGATATTAGAGTGACATTTTATAGTGATTTTATATATATGAGTGAAGCAAAGTTTAACTGTTTGATATGTTAACCTTCTGTATTGTGACACTGTGCAGGCATAATAAAAGTTTATCTGTGAAATCTCCACTGCTCATCTCATTTTTTATGATAGAGGACAATCTAATTTTCTCTTTCCGGTATTAGTACAACAGACTGCTCTCAGATCTCACTTTCATACTCTTGCTATATAATGTCATGCAGAGGGTGTGTTCTATTATGGACATGTCCATAATTGGCTCCCCGTGTGTTTCAGGATCGATTTTTAAGTTCTTTTACTAGTTTTCAAATGTCTTAATGGTCTTGGGCCTTCTTATCTCTCAGATTTGCTTTTACCATATAAACCCTCGCGGACCCTGAGATCCTCTGGCACTGGCCTTTTGATTGTTCCTAAAGTCAGGACACGTACTCACGGAGAGGCAGCTTTTCAGTGGTATGGTCCTCGTCTGTGGAACAGCCTGCCGGAGGAGCTCAGGGCCGCAGAGAACGTACATGTTTTTAAGAACAGGCTCAAGACCCACCTTTTTAATTTAGCTTTTACCTAACGTTTATTTATTTTATCCTTATTTATTCTCTCCTGTTATTCTATTTATATTATAATTTAGGTTTTTATTTATTTATTTATTTTATTTTTTATTTATTTATTTTATTTCATTTTCATTGATTTTTTTTATCTTCTTAATCTATTGATATTTATATTCAATCCCATTCTTATTTATTTTATCTTTTTATTCTGTATGTTTTTATTTTATCTTTTTATTCTGTATGTTTTATTGGATCTTATCTCCAGTGTCTCCTCGGAGGGGGCTCTCT
>VUQR01035515.1:1117-17867 GCA_015108515.1 Hemichromis elongatus
GATACTTTGAAGTGTAATCTGAAATGACTTGAGAAGCTGCTCTTTGTGTAAGAGCAGTACCTCTCACCTCCACATGGTGTCATCAGTAAACAGCAGAGTATAAGCTATGGGCTGCAGCACTGTTCCTGCACTGTCGACAGTTTGCTTGGTTTTTATGTAAAGTTTATGTCTTTGTGTTTTTATGATTGTGCTGATGACTTCAATTTGAAATAAGTGATAAAGGATCAGTGAAACTTTGTCATTGTGTGTCTTTTTACATACTGTAACAGCTCGTGTCACTTAAATAGACAATGAAATAACTACTGATAGTTGTTTGGAGGTGTAGAGTTCAAACATCACATATTAAAAATAAAACGAAGTAACATTTAACCAAATCCTTGTTTGCTTGTGATTCAGAAAATTTTAAACTCAGTTTTAAACATCTTGCTGAGTTTGTTAGTCGACACAAATCAAAGCCACGAACTTTGGAGTCATTTTTGACCAGGATATGTCCTTCAATGCACATAACAAACAAATATGCGCAACATCTCTAAAACTAGAAATACCCTGACTCAGAGTGATGCTGTAAAACAACTTCATGCGTGCATTACTTCTAGGCTGGACTGCTGTAATTCATTATTATCAGGAAGTCCTAAAAACTCCCTGAAAAGCCTTCAATTAATCCAAAATGCTGCAGCAAGAGTACTGACAGGGACTAGAAAGAGAGAACAGATTTCTCCTATATTGGTTTCCCTTCATTGGCTCCCTGTTAAATCCAGAATTCAAAATCCTGATCCGCACATAAGAGGTCTTAAATAATCAGGCCCCATCTTATCTTAATGACCTTGTAGTACCATATCACCCCATTAGAGCATTTTGCTCTTGCACTGCAGGCTTACTTGTTGTTTCTAGAGTATTTAAAAATAGAATGGGAGGGAGAGCATTCAGTTTTCAAGCCCCTCTTCTATGCAGCATTAGTTTGTAACATTTCAGGAATTTATTCCATTTATTAAATTGGAGGCAAACCGTTGTATATGTGTTTTTTTGTTTGTTTTTTTTTGTTGTTGTTTTTTTTTCATGTGTCTCAAACAACGATAAATTCATCAAGTGTTAGTCAGGAAGAATAAAAAGGAGCAATAATCTGTGATCACCAATTGCAAAACCATTCCTTTTTTGGCATTTGTTGTTACTGTCATTTGTGCCAAAGCAGATGAAATAGATTCTAAAAAATTAATCGATATATTTAGTTAGCATCAGTTCAAAGCCATTGGTTATGCTGATGCTTTGCTGCTTAGTTAGAGCTGGGCCATGGTGCCAGCACGCCTGTAAATGTTAAATCACTTCCTGAATAAAAATATTGTTTGCAAGGAACAAGTGGGCCAAGTAGATATAAACTTAACTGTTAACGAAAACCATGGCCTCCTTTACTTTCTAAAGAATTAATGTCAGTTTCTTTGTTTTCCACTAGAATGTGCAACTGTCCAAGCCACCAAACGCCTGATCTCAAGCTCTTTTGATTTTAGTTGACTAAAGTCAGAAATGCTCCGATAAGAAGCTTCACTGATGAGACACATTGCACTTACTTACAGCTTATTGCTTGTATCAAAGACAAAGAGAGGTCAGCCCTGCTGTTTTTCATTCCACATATCTAATCACTTTGATTAACTGGATGCGTTTAGAGACAATCGGTCTCTTGAGTGCAGCCATGTAAAAGCCCACCCACCCATTCTGTGGGGGAGCAGACACCCATACTGGGAGCAGCAGTGAATTTATTAAGTTAAAGAGAATACAATAGTTGAGTGTAAAAGTAGAAAGGCTCTCTGTCTTGTAAAGCCAAATTGGGAAGAAAGTTGGCACAAATTATACTTGAGGTATGTTTTGTAAGTAATAACTATAACTTTGGGCTATTTTAAAATAAATAGTACATTAAGATAATACAAAGAGGGACAGTTTCTTCTTTAATTATGAAATACACAGTAATCGTGTCTCTTTAGAGGCAGGGGTGCCCCCTCTTGGCAAGACTGTCCTATGTTGGTAATAATTTTAATAAATGTAAACTCAAGAAAGAGGAAGACACCCTACAATGAGCTAAAACATTGTCATTTATTCCTGCTTAAAAAAGATTATTGTGGATCTCAAAGTGTGATTTTCATGTGTACCTATTTTCAGTAACCTGTATTTGACAACAGCATAATAAAACTTTCTGTTTTTAGTGGCCCCCATACGGCCACCCCTATGAAAATATTCTGGAGTGCGCCCCTGTTTAGAGGTGATGCCACATGTTGGAAAATCATCTTTTTAATTCGGTTTCAATCTCCACACTGTTACACAATAACTGAAGCACATTACAGCACACACCCCAAAATAATATTTTAGTAATGCAAGAGGTTTGTGTGGGTCTCAATCACCCAGGTCATTGTGGTCTAAAGAGACGAGTTTATGTCAAATACACTTTTTTAGGTGCTCAAGAAAACTAAGCGGTGAAATATCTTTAATAACCTCAAAGAATTTATGATACTCTATGATGCAGCCCCCATTTCTAATAGGAATCGTGTAATTACAACTGAAGAAGCAGAAGTTAAAATTTTATGTAATGCAACTCAAACCAATGACAACACATTAATGACATTGTAAGAAGAATGCAAAAACTTTTTCTTTTTTTTCTTTTGAATACCGAATATTAAGTTGTAGTTTAAACTTTAGCTGTTGTTAAGAAAGAGAGAGAGAGAGACCCCTAGTGGCGGAAATTGCAAATTGGGCATTTGGAAATCCAAAACCAAAGTTTGCGCTTGTAGCTTTTTCCTTTATGTGTAACCGCTGTATAGAGTTGATGTCAGTGATGAGGCTAATCTCAGTGCAGTGTTGGTATACTGGATCAATAAAGCAGTATTTTTGTATACTAATCTTATAGAAAGTCCCTTTTCTTCTTTCGCTGACGTGACAGAGACACGTGACAAAGGTACTGCAGACCGGTGCCTGTTTCTATGAGCTCGTATACGTCTGTGTCAATAAGAGCCGGGGGTTGATCGCGACCCTCTGCAGCAATACAATGTGCTGGAGTGTTCCAGTGTTTGAGCTTCGCTCCGAGCTGCCCGCACTCTGCCATTTTCAGCTCTTTGTATAAATAAACAGCAGTCATGCTGACTGCGCTCTGATTGGATACCATGTAATGAGCTGTGAAAGGCCAGTCAGCAGCATCACACCATGAGCACTCTGTGCTGTCTAATTAATACCAGGCCTAGACACATGTGACATGGCCATGCCACATAGTGAGTGAAAGGCTTTACATTTAGTTCAGATCAGAATACCAGGCGAGCGATCGCCTCAGGTTGACTCTGCAGGAAAACGAGCCCAAGCGTGAGCTCGTGAAGGCCTTTCTTCAGCCATGAGAAGAACGAGGAGTCACGCAACCACTGGATTGAATCTCTGACTCAATCTGGCATTAAATGAAGAGACAGAAAACAGAGACAGCCTTACAAAAGAATTGCGGCTCTACGAGCCAAAGGCCTCAGGGCCTCGATATGGCTATTGAGAGCTTGTGTAAGCACTTCTTGTTGGCAAGGCAGTCAACTGCAAAATTGCCTCAAAGATAAATAAAACAGCATGGTAGAGAAGTGGTTAGCGCCATTGCCTCACAACAAAAAGGTCCAGGGTTAGAATCCGCCATCTGGCCAGGGCCTTCCTGTGTTTCCCATGCATCTGTGGGGGTTCTCTCCAGTTTCCTCCCACAGTCTGTGCAGTTAGTGGGGTAAGGTTAATTGGCGATTCAAAATTGCCCACAAGTGTGAATGGCTGTCTGTCTGTCTGTCTGTGGTAGGCTTGCCGCAGGGAGTACCGTGCATCTCACCCCATGGCAGCTGGGATAGACTCTCCAAGTGTGTGACCCTGAAATGGAAAGGTGAAAGAAAAAGGATGGTTATATAAAACAACTATGAGAGTGAAACAATAAACACTAAACATCTCTAGTTCAACAACAAATAAAACACCACAAATGGGGGAAAAAACAACAGGAAGCACAAATGTGATGATACCCCACGGTGTGATTCCCTCTTCCCTGTATAATCTGACATATAAAATCAGACTGACGCACTGCAGCAATAAATGACACAAAAATGCTTGATGTGGCAAGAAATTATACAAATTAAAACTCATATAAACTGCAAACTAAGGTTCAGTGAATATTCCAGTTTCAAAGAAATTACATCCTCTGGCAATTATTTCATGGCTCGGGTTTTAGAGGGTAAAAGAAATAGAACAACAAACACAAAGACACACAAAAACAACACAAAGACAAAGACAAGTATGAAGAAACTGTCACGGACCTGGGTCGGTTTGACCCAGCTTTTGAGCTTTCTATGTTTTCATTTCATTTTTCTTATGGAGTGTTTTTGGGTCTCTGGGGTTTTGGATTGTCCATGATTTATTATCACTGTGATTCTGGTTTTGGGAGGTTTGTGTAGGTGTGTTTCTGTGTCATGTATTCTTGTTTCCTGTTTTATTGTGAAGGTCTGTGTCTTATGTGAATGTGTTTAGAGTGTCTTGCTTTGCTCCCTTCTGTCTCGTTAGTATCATTGGTTCCAGCCGTGTCCCCCACCTGTTTGTAATCTCCCCATGTTCCTCTGAGTGTATTTAAGTCGTGTCTTGTCATGTGCTAGTCGCTGGTTTGTCTGTGTTATTATGCCGCCTGTCACCCTGCTCAACCTGTGTGCTCTCCTGTGACCTGGCTGCATCTGCCCCAGTTCTCCCCTCCTGCGTGTGTGTTCATGTCAGCTGTTTAGCCTTAGTTTTTCCCAGTTTAGTTAATTATATGTCCTGTCCTTGTTTAATCATTTTTTCACTGTAAATAAACCACTGTTTTCACCTGCAAATGCCTGCGTTTGGATCCTCCCTTTCATCTCCACACGGCTCACCTTCACCGAGTCATAACAGAAACACAAAGTCTGTAAAGACAATGAAGCAATAATCATCTGAGCCTGGTTCTGGTGGAGGTTTCTTCCTGTTAAAAGGGAGTTTTTCCTTCCCACTGTCGCCAAAGTGCTTGCTCATAGGGGATCATTTGATTGTTTTTCTCTGTATGTATTATTGTAGGGTCTACCTTACAATATAAAGCACCTTGAGGCGACTGTTGTTGTGATTTGGTGCTGTATAAATATAATTAAATTGAATTTACAAAGAGATGCACTGTAAATGTGAAGGAAGAACTGCAACAAGATGAAACACAAAAGCCTTTAAGGAGGTGCTACATGACTTCTGTGTGATTTTCCACGGCCGAGAACACGGTCAGAATTGGTCCTTGCCCGCTGCCCATGAGTCTACTGTAAACTGCACCCAGAGCTGGTTCTGTTTTAAAGGTCACACGAATGCTGATTAGAGCCTTTTGTTTGTTTATGTGCCGCACATTGTTTATTTGCAGCAGTGATAAATAAAACTATTCCCGGTTTATTGAGTGCATCCTCCTTGCATAGTTTCGAATGTTGATCCGCATATTACTTTCACACAGACTGTAGATGTAAAATGGAAATATGTTGTCAGATTTCCTGCATGTGCATTTCTGTCCATCTGCAAACTTTTACTGCGTAAAAGGGTCACAGTGTTCCTAATGAAGTGCTCAGTGAGTGTATTTAGCTTTGTTTTAAAGTCGTTTTGTGTAATCTTTTGTTTTTCTCTCCATCTCTTGTTTATCTTGCTCGACTTAATGGAGACTAAAATGTGCTTCTATTATAAATCATCTCTAATCCAGTAAATCAATAGCCAATAATCATTCCTACGTTTCGCTTTTGGGCTCATCAGTGGTCCAACATCGGGATCCTTTCCAGAACTCTTTTTTTTCTTTCTTATTTGTAACGTCTATTAATGTATTTTGACACTGAAAGCACTGCACTTACAAACACAACCGTGATGCATTCACAGACACTCTGGAAATACCACATTTTGCAAACATGCTGGATTTGTACAAGACCAGCTGTGCAGTATAAATCTTAACTGGTTTGTTTTGGTTGAACTGCTCAAATGAAGTGTGTGTATGTTTGAATATGGAAGGATACAAACTCCATTGCAACACAGGTCCTACTTTGCATGTGTGTGTGTGTGTGTGTGTGTGTGTGTGTGCAGAGGGGGTGGTGGCCCCGTGAGCCCTGTGATGCAGCTCCACTTCCTCCTGGATTAAGTGTTAAAGTCATGGTGGTCCCAGTCTGGGGGTGGTAATCCTGCTGCTGTGTACAAGTCTTCCTGCCAGTATTCGTATACACTCTCTTTTACACACACACACACACATACACACACACACTACTCATGGGACTCTGGGTATTTATTTACAGTTGGTGCAAGCAAAGCTGCAGAGACGTTGAAAAGTTTTTTGTCTCGTTCATACAGCCGAGAGTGACGCCATGATGTGCACTACGGGGAATGTTTTTTCTTCGGGATTTCAGCTTTTAGGGATCTGACAGCAACACACTGATGTTAAACATAAAATAAATATTTGTTTCTGTGTGTTACACGAATACTAAATAAATATGCAGAGATAATCTCATTGTTTGGGTTTAACATCCAGCAGGCAGAGAGGGGAAAAAAAGAGGCAGCTATAGTCTGAACAGCAAAGAAGGGCAAATAACATATTCTGAATGCATTCAGGGTCTGAAAGCTCTGCTGACCTGAAAAACTTTATGGCAGATCAAGAAATAGTCACAGCTTGTAGTTTATTTAGCCTAGATGTTTGTGTTTTTTTATGTCCCTGAACACAATATTCACCTTTTCACTCATACGTACTAACTGGGGGGGTCGATCACACCAGAGATTCGAGATAGAGTCGTACAAATATTTGTATTATTTTTAAATATGTTCTTAATTTTTAAACTGTTACTTGATGTTGTTTAAAACGCTATTTCTTGGTTGTCATATCTGACATGTTCTTTGTCTGGACCAATGACTGTTTCCTTTCACAGCTTCTACAATAATCGCTCTTGACAGCATGTTCATGCTGTAGACACCATAAGTAATTCCTAATATGGCTTACGTTACTTACTAATTTGTGCTGACATAAAAAAATGTGACAACATGTGACCACTAAAGTGCTTTTTCCTGATTGATTCCTGACTGGGCTGTAATGCATTGCTGTGAGTGCTGCTGACCGCAATGATAATATCTTTACATTTGAATGTTGTGTTTGCAGGTTGAAACATGTCTGTACTATTAATACTTCATGAAACTGAGCATTTTGAAATGTTAATTAAAAGAATGAATGATGTTATAAGTAAGAAACGCTCCAAAACCTACTGACTGACTCCAAAACTGTTACAAAATTCATGTAAAAATTCATCCATGCATCCACTTTGTGCTGCTTGTCTGGGTCCAGATCAGGGAGCAGGGGTCTAGGCAGAGGTGTTCAGGCCTACTTCTTCTTGGCCAGCTCCTCCAGCTCTTCTGTAGGAACACAGAGGCGTTGTAAGACCAGCCAAGAGACAAAATCTCTCCAGCATGCCTGGGTCTGCCCCAGGGTATCCTCCCAGTCACACATGCTTCAAACACCTCACAAAGGAGGGTTTCCAGTCACATGCCCAAACCACCTCAACTGACTCCTTCTGATCTGGAGTAGCCACCAAACTAATGACCAAGGTCACCCTGTCTCTAAAGATAACTTAGTGCAACGACTCAACAACTGTTTTACTGCTGGAAATGAGACCAAAGTTCTCCCTCTGGTCATATCGAGTAGGCCCTGACAACAGGCCAGATACCCCAAACTCTAAAGGGACCTCCCAGAGGGAAACCAGGGGGGACGACTGTCTCCAAGTCCTCTCCAAGTCCACAAGCTACATGGAGGCTTGTTGGGCAAACTCTAGCAGAAAAGCATACGTTTTAAATGTTGTATTTGTTTTGGTCACAACCTCACCGAAAATACTGCTGCTGTGTTTTTACCTTTTCTGGAGCAGTGGGATTTTAATATTTTAGCCATAAATTTACATCACAGCCATTTTCATTGCACTTATTACTTAAGCACTTTTGAATTGCTCAAGGTAATTAGACCCACTGAGACTAAGTAATTTAAGTTAATTACTCCACCATGCAGAGCAGCCCCAACCTCCTCAAGTACATGTAGATGTATAACTTCCATGCAGACTGGTGACAGTTTAAGGAGAATGGCAACATAAAGTGTTTTAGTAAGGCAGTTGTTCCAAAAGGTTCAGTAGGCAAGGGCAGAAAAAATATAAAACACAAACTACAGTCCCAGAAACAACTAGAGTCTGTGTGTGTGTGTGTCAACACAAACTGAAGATTTATTGCAGAACTGTTGTTGTACTGAACAATTTTCTCCATATGAGGGTACATGTGTGTTTGTGTCCATGCTGTAAACAGCATCAGTCCTGTTCTGGAGGACGTAATGATGTATCGAGCCCCGTGCCAGGAAACCTAACTTGATTAGCAGCTAATGTGGCCAGAACCGAGCCCATCAATCTTCATCATGGCCCCGCCCTCCCCGCGGTGCTGAGTGTGTATTTGGACAAGTGTAGCCGGTTTATGTAGAGAGTGAAAAAATATAATAAACACTTGGATTAAAAGGCCTTTTGAACTGGCGAGCTCCAAACCGTGTGATTTAGCACCGAGCTGGGACTTGATTGCACATGAAACAGAGATGATGACACTTCCCAGAGTTTCAGCCGTATTTCTCTTGGTGTGACTACAGATGCTTGTCAGCTCTGTCTAAAAATTAATCATTGTGACAATATTTAAAATTAGCTCAAAATGCTCAGAGTTAATCCACATTTATCCCCCAAAGTAGCCCGG
This sequence comes from Hemichromis elongatus, assembly GCA_015108515.1. Lineage (NCBI taxonomy): Eukaryota > Metazoa > Chordata > Actinopteri > Cichliformes > Cichlidae > Hemichromis > Hemichromis elongatus. The sequence continues at coordinate 9,875 of VUQR01035515.1, forward strand.
CACAGAGACAGCACACCGACTGTTAAAACCACTGCAAGGTGACAGAAACATGGTAACAAGGATTTTAAATGATTACTAAAAATCATAACGTGGAATGTAAACAGCAGAAATCTCCCAAGCGCTCGGCTTGGTTTAAGCTGCTTCACACATGCGCTCCGGTCAGGATATTTTCTAGACGTCGAAGACATTAGAAGAGACGGACTGTGCTCAAAAACCTTCTGACTGAAAACTTTGGGAGAATTCAGTCAGTGCGACTTGTTTTAAAGTCTCGTTTTTTGAAGAAAACATTTTTAAACAGACAAAACATGAAAATATCCATGTCAGCATATATCACACCGTTCACTGCATTAGGTGTCGTGTTATGGACTGTGGTTCCCTCCTTGTGTTTTGGGCTCCCTATTCCTATTCTCGATGTTGCTCTCTATTATTATAGAAATGTACTTGACTGGTGTACAGTCAGTTTATAAGAAGCACATTAATTATTTGAATAAATAAACCTCTAATTTAATGTATTTAAGTTGCATTTTACTCTGAATTATTGCTTCATGTATACTGAAGGTGAAAAATTGTTTCTTTCAGTGCAGACCTGATTACTGCCAGACCCACTGAAACAATAAATCACTTAAATGGAACCTGTTTGACAAAGTGAAGCACGCTAAAAGATCTCAAAGGGCAACACAGCACACCACGATCAAAAGAAACAGCTGAGAAACAAAGTCAGTGACATCTATCAGTCTGGAAAGAGTTACAAAGCCATTTCCAAGAACCACAGTGAGAGCCGTTATCCACACAAAGGAGAAAACTTAGAAGAGTGTCAAACCTTCCCAGGAGCGACCGACCTGCCAAAAATACTCCAAGAGGGCATTGACGACTCGTGCAAGTGGTCACAGAAGAACCCAGAACAACATTTAAAGGCCTGCAGGCCTCACTTGGCTCAGTTAAGATCAGAGGTCATGAATTAACAATAAGAAAGTGGGCGGGAAAAAATGGCATCCATGGGCGAGTTCAGGGAGAAAAGAGCTCTGCAGTCGTTTGCCCAAGACTTCTGGGAATGTATTCTGTGGACTGACAAGACAAAAAGTGAGCTTTCCGGATGGTTTGAGTCTTGTTACACCAAACTAACGGGATTTCATAAAAAGTTTATCACAGCAGCAGTCAGGCACGATAGTGGCGGTGTGATGGTCTGGGCTGCTCTGCTGCCTCAGGACAACTCGCTGTAACTGATGGAAACATGAACTCTGCTCTCCACCAGAAAATCCTGAAGGAGGATGTCCACCCATCAGTTCATGCCCTGGAACTCAAGAGCACTTGGCTTATGCATGAGGACAATGATCTGAACCCCAGAGTGTGGAATTAAATCAAGTTGAGATGCTTTGGCGTGACCTTAAACATTCGTTCATGCTGGAACCCCCCCCCCAAACACTTCTGCAAAGACTTATTACCAGTTATTAAAATCACTTGACTGCAGTTCTCTGTGCCAAGGGTGGTGCAACCTGTTATAAGGAGCTGTTACTTTTTCACAGTGCAGGGGGCTTTTGGTTGTGTTTCGTACTTAAAAGAAAACAAATGGAATTTATTGAGGTTATCATTGTCTAATATTAGATTATAATTTGCCTGATGACCTGAAAGTATGACAAAAGTGCAAAACAATCAGGAAGGCAGAATACCCAAATCATTCATTAAAGCTTATGGAACAGTAAAATTGTTATTCTACGTATACACATACATACAAAAATTTGTAGCATAATTCACTTCAGTTGTTTGTCCTATTATTGATGTGGAACGTTTGCTGGCATTGAAACCTGAGTGTTCACACACGTTTGCCTCCATGCTGGATAATTCCTAAAAACATTTCAGTGTGAGGGTGATGTCTGAAAATGAAATTTTGTGCACACAAAGGTTCCAGATTCTCCCCTCCACCGTGCACGTACATTTCGAGAATAATTCTCGGGCTAATGAAAGATGAATTTCTATTTACTTTTCTATACGGCAGAAATATTTGTAAAACGTATTACACTCAAAAAAATAATTCATTGGATGAACATAATTTCATCTTGCCACTTATATTCCCTCATGTTATATTAATGCATCTTGATTGTGCTGTTTCAACGCGATATATGTTTGTGTCACATAATATTAACATTAACATTCATTTAATTTGACTTTTATTCAATTTTTTTTCAATCAGTTTTTTTTTCAAGTCAGTCTAATTAAATTAATTAAAATTAATCTTATATTGTTTAAACACTTTGGCACATCAAAAGTATATATTTGTTACACCAATGGTAATCTTGTTGAATGAACAAATGTAACTTATGTTTGTAGTATATGTTGTGTTCATATTACATAATGTTCAACAAAAAAATGCAATGGATTTACAACAACTTCCAATCCAAGTGTATCACATAGAGACCAACACCCATTTCCACCTTTGGGTAATTTAGAATCATCAGTTATTCTAATAACTGCATGACTTTTACCTGTGGAAGAAACCAGAGTACCCAAAGAGAAAGCAATGCAAACTAGCCCAATTGTGGATTTGAACCCAAAACCTTCTTGCTTTGAGGTAACAGTGCTAACCACCATGCCGTTGAGCTGCCAATCCAGACTTGGCAAAAGTAGGAAAGCTAAGCTTTCTTGGAGAATTTTCTTTGTTTTGGCCTTGACAGGTTTAACCACAATAAATAGTAACGCATCCGTGTAGTGTGTGTATGGTTGCCTGCCTCTTATAAACCCAGTGATTTTTCTGTGGTTTCAAATCTTGTGTGATCTTGTGAATTTCGTGAGTGCAGTCACCTAACTACTCTTCCTAGATTGTATCAGGTCATCTGAACAAGAACAAATTAAGTTGTTGAATTTCATGCAGATCCAACGTGATTAAATTGCGTTCACCATAGAAACATGAAATTATTTTGTTCAATTGACAAGTTAGACTTTAGTAAATGTAACAACCACGTAATTTCCTTTTTTGAGTGTACACCAACAGACCTAAATATTGTTAGCCTGTGGAGGTTTGCGTGAATAGAGTGGTCTGTATTATTATTTGAGTCCAGTCTTGGTGCTTTGATCAGCTCTAATCCCCATCATATAAAACAAATTCACATATGGGGAGCATGTTTGGTGGGTTACCATGCAACATAGAAATGACTCCTGTAAGTTCGCAGATACACACTTCAGACAAAGAACTGGGGCCTGAGACTCCAGAGAAACATGTATTAGTTTATTTTATTGAGACACCTTTGCACCAAATTGGTTTAATTAAAGATTTATTGAATTAGATTATTATTTGCTGCAATAACGACTGAATTACGCAGTTTGGCTACAGTCCTGTGTAGTCACTGCTGTGTGGATTTGTAGAGCTTAGCGTTCATCAGAGTGATTACAACTTACCCTGCGGGGAGAATGAACATGTAAACCAAAATTCAAGTCAACAGTTTTATAGTTGAGAAAAATTAGACATGACTCCAGTGCCAGTCAATAGAAAAATTTCATAATTTAATGAGAAACCTATTACAAAAATATGTTTAACACTGGAGACCAAAGTTGCTGTTAACACATTTTACTGTGAGGCTAAAGCTAATGTTAACATCTTGTTGACGGAAAGGTTAGCTTGTTTCTTCAGAGTTATGTTTTTGAGATGAAACAAGCACAGAAAACTCTGCATGCCCATTTGAAACAGAACTCGGGCAATAAAATGATTTCTGTTGACTCTCTCATTTATGTCAGATTGTGAAATAACAAAGTAAAGACGTGTTTGTTTGTTTTTAGCATTTGTACATTTTGCATACACTTTCCTTGGACGTCTTCCTGGGCCGGCCTGAAGCCTTTTCATATAAATATGATTCCATTTTGCTGCTCTGTGCTCTATGATGGATTAGTACAACAGAACAGTGATTCAATCCGATGAAAGCTTTTACAGTTAATGTTCTAAACACACCGACTGTCTGGTGGGTCCTTCTGCTCTGTCAGATAGGAGGTGATGTCTTCACTGGTTCTGCTTTGTTTGGATTTCATAGAAGAAAAAGAAAAAAAATCAGTCCGGACCAAGGAAACATTATCACTTAAAGAAATCCAAGTTTTACCTTTATGGCTGGTATAAAGAAAAAGTGTGATGGAAGAGGGCAGATTAAAGAGATTTTAATTTGAAAATAATAATAGAAATGTGAAGAACAATGTGTGACATGACAATCGAAAACAGTTTAAGAGTTAGACCGTTTTTATTTCTTAAAATACACAGAGACAATATAAAACACAGAAAGGGAAAAAGGGTCTCAGAAAAAAAAGGAGTTAAAAAATGACACAAAACAACAAAGATGTGAAAAACAACCACAAAAAGATGCAGTGATCAGAAAAAAGAGACACAAAAAGACCACAAAGAGACACAAAAGAAATCCAAAAACACTTGCAAATGATGTAAAACAACCGCAAAGACAACGAAAGGGACCTGAAAAAGACACAAAAAAAGTCAGACATAAAACAACCACACAATGACCAAAGTTAGTCGTCACATAAAGATATGTGCAGATGGATAAAATAATTGTGATAAGAAGCTAAAATTAGTCAAACAATTACAAAAGAGATGAGAACAAACATAAGCTCGAAAAGAAAATGCAAAACAGATGCGCAAAAGATACAAAACTACCAGATTTAGTCTCAGAATGACCCACACACCAAAATGAGACAAAAATTGACAAAAAAAAGACGCAAGATGACATCAAAGATAAACAAAAGGACCACAATGATGTACAAAAATCATAAAAAGCCATAAGGAAACACAAAACGAGACACAGAAGATGCACAAAAACAAACACAACGGTATGCAAAATGAGGCAAGATGCATTTATGGAAACACAGAGCCACAAACCACACGGTGGGATGATTAGTGGTTTTTTTTGTGAGGTTTTTTCCGTCTGCTTTGCTCTTCTGGAGGCAGTCACGAATCCAGTCACGATTTTAGTCTGTCCAAAGAAAATGTCACTTTGACTGAAGGATGGCATAAAGGAGAATGACAAACTCCATTCAGAAGAAAAAATGTGTCTCCGAGTTGCTGATTAGCAAATCCTGCATGATCCACAATCCTAAAGCAAGCCTCTCACAGGATGGGACTGGACGCCTCCTCCATGTCCCTGATGCAGAGTTCAGCCCGGTGCCAGTGCTGCATGCATGCTAAAGATCTGTGACCGCGGCCCATCAGAAAAGTTTGTTTTCTCACATAATAAATAGAAGCGAGAGGATTTCCCTTTTATCTGAACTGCTTTCTCATGAGGATCTCTTACTGTTCAAACACTCACAGACACCATCAGATAACCAACATTCATTAATTTGCTTTGTTTTCAGAGGCCTTTGGAGGACGAGGAACCAGTGGAGCCAATTACGCTGGTTTATGTGTTGGTATGAAACGCACCCAGACCTCGGAGAGGCCGAGCGCCGAGTCCAGTCATTCCTCTTCTTTCCACTCCTCTCTCGCCATCTTTCCCTTCTGAGGTTTTCATCATGTTTTATTTACACGTCCGACCAAAAGAATCCTATACACAGGAAATTCTTGTGATTGTGAGTTCCTCTCCTCAAATGTGGGCAAGTTTATTTATTTCAAGCAAACATTCCTGATTTGCACAGCGTTAGCCTCAAACAGTGCAGCTTTTTCAGCGGAGTGTGAGTCTGAGCGGTGGGCCTATATTTAGACATGGCTGCTCTGTGTTTGTAATGATGCTGTCAGCACAGCGCTCTGATTTCCTGCAGGTGTCATTCTACAGCAAGTCGCTCACAGACCCTCATTTGGGACTTTCAGCACCATCAGACCTTAAAAGGCTTCTCATTAGTTATTTATGACTCCCAGTCCAGAACAAAAGCAGGGTTGTCATTTTTATCCTGCTGTTAGCGTTAGCATTTATAGTGAAAACAGCAAACACAAACCGTCTCTGTACATTGAACTCGTCGCTTTTTCCAGGTAAGCTGATCCCTGCTGAAAAATAAATCTAGAAAACACGGCCTCCGTCACTGCCATGACGTTCCATCCACCCACGCCACGTGAAGCTGTTTTAGGTAGAAGTTAACATATTTGGATTTGAGGCTGGAGCGCTAAGTTATCAGCTAACGCTAGCAAGCTTGGTTATCAAGCTGTGATCATAAACTGTTTGGGTGCAACACGCGGACACAAATACCTGCACCTCACAGCAAGTAATTTTATTTGTCAGATAATTCAGTAAAAATGGTCCAAAAGGCTCCGGCAGCACAAACACCTTCAGGACATTCAGTTCAGTGACTCAGTTTAGTTTTTAATCCAGGCTCTAAATGTCTTTATTTCTGCTGTAAACATGAACATGTTACATGGGAGTTGCCTCATTTTTGTAGAGACAGCCTCAAGTGGACATTCGAGGAACTACAGGCTGTAGCACTTACATGACCTTGTTGCTCCTGCAGGTATTAGGCCAATCACTGCAGTCGTTGCACACTGGACAAAAATTATGAGGAGATATTTCGCAATAATTCTAACTGCATTTTAAAAGCTTAGATGTTTGCATGAGAGGTGTTTTATTTTTTAAAGGCAGAAATGCTTAATATACTTTTTTCAGTCTAACGTAGATCAAATCAGGCTATAAGGATGAGAGATACTTGGGAGAGGTTTGAAATAAAACAAGTCTCTTTGTCTCCATAATTTAAAACGCTTCAGTAATCACTGACAGTTATATTTCAAAAGCAGTACATTTTAAAGTAAATAACTACCTTATAAAAACAAGCACGCTCTCTCCTGAAGCTTCTCAGCTCGGTCACACATCATCCAGCAGACAGGAAGCAGGACAAGTTCTGCGTCCAGGTCAGTCATAGTCGTACCATCTCTGAATTCACTACAGTCTGAAGTATTTAAAAATCATGCTGGTTGCATTTTAATGACAGATTGCACTTATGGCAGAAATATGTTTGTTCACAAACACTTTCCAGAAAACTTTTCTGTCATTAAAAAAAAACACATGGAAGTTATTTTGTTAAAAATTGTAAGAGTGCAAAGGACTGATGTCCTTATTATCTTATTATCTCCACAGAGGGGTGGAGATAATAGGGCTGATTCTTCTTCTATAGGTTTACTCAAAAGGTTCTTGATGCATTTGAACATCTGAAGCTGTTTTTTGGACAAATGTAGAAATGATTAACTTTTGGTGTTGCTCCAGATACAGATTTACTAGTTCGGGGAAGGATTGCGCCATCGAGAGAGCGCCCAAAATTTCTTGAAATGAAAGAAGAGAAACTGGAAGAAATGATTTTGATATTCCCGAGAAAAACGCTCACACTCCAGCCCGGATCTGTCTGGATGCATGGAGGGAATTTACAGCCTCATGCAGACTGCTCTAGTTTAAGATTCTTTGGAACAAAAAAATTAGATTTTTTTTTGTGTGTGTAAATATAAAATTAAATAAATATAAAAACATGAACAGGAATAAAACATCTGGAATGTGCTGAGCTGTTAGTTCTGTGAATTGTTCAGCGTGTAGTTGCGTTTACCTGCATGGAATCACAAGTCACCCCCATTTTACACTTTTATGATTTACTATTAATATTTAAGTTTTATGGTGAGAGTTTGTTTTATTCATTTGGATTCCTTGATGTCTTTTTATTTTATTTAAATGTAACTCTTAATGTAACAATATAAATTAGAAAAAGGCACCAGAATAATAAAAAAAATACAACTTTAGAAAATTATTATATTCAATTATTCCAGTTTGTTTGTTGTTTGGTTCCTTTGAGATTTTGAATTTTGCATTATTATTATTATTGTTGTTGTTGTTGTTGTTGTTGTTATCATTATTATCATTATTATTTACTGTGATTTTTACAAACTCACTCTTGATGTGGAAACAGTTAAACCAAAAAACCTGGTTCTAAATATTGTTTGCAGGTGACATCAGATGTGGTTAAAAAACCAAGGAAAGCTGATAAATGGACATTGAGTTTAGGTCAAGGCCAGCACTGCAAACAATATAAAAAAAAAAAACATACA
>VUQR01035516.1:12080-32509 GCA_015108515.1 Hemichromis elongatus
GTATCAGGTTTGTTGTGTTAAATGTAACCTTTTCCTTTCCACCTCTTGCAATCCCAAGTTTACATATCTCACAGTTTGCTATGGCAATGTTGTTGTCATCAACTTAATAATCCCTCCAGACCGCAGACATACTCGCGCTTTCCACTTCAAGCTGCTTCCATGTTCTGCCAGCAGGTGTCTCTGCAACAAAGTGATGTCATGCTGCACGCGTTGCTGCTTCTGTGTGGAGTCAAGAGGTCTAACTCTGTGCCACCACATAACTATATATATATATATATATATTCTGGAGGTAACGTCACATTCCGATCGAGTCTGAAACCACGTGATTGGGCCCGATTTCCGATCACATGATTGGATCTGGACATCCCTAGCTGTAACAAGTCCCAGTATAAGACCAAGGATTTCCAGACGTCTCAGTCTGGGATCCATTATTATTTGTTTTCTACATTCTTCCTTTATGCGGTCTCATTCAGTCCTTTTCTGATAGTTTTTTTTTTTATTATTATCATTTCTATGCTGAAAACATTCTGCTATATGTGTCTTTTAAGCCTTAGCGGATGGATAGTTACGGTTTATCTTGGACTGTCTCTCCATCAATGATCTTGTTTTAAACTCCAACGAGACTGAGATTATTGGATATTGTGTGATTAATGTCAGTTAAACTTTTTCTTCCTTCTCACTTGACAGTCCAGAGTTTGTAATCTTTTCATAATATTTGATTCTTCTTTTAAATTTTGTATTGCAATTAAATGTATTTTAATTTTCTATTACATTTTAGGGGTTTTTATTCCTTTTGTTATTGTGATAGTACAGTGCTTTGTGTCTAGACAGACAAAACTGCTTTATAAATAAACTTTATACCTGTTTGTAGGGTTTGTGTTTCCTCTTCTGAGGATAAATATAAACCTGCGTTGTGTTTTCCAGGCCGAGATGGAGCTGAAGTCTGAGTCCAACCAGCAGAACTACTGGATGATCCAGTACCAGAGGCTGCTGGACGCTAAGCCGCTGTCACTCCGCATGCAGGTTACAGAGCACAGATGAACATCTGTAACATCTGGAAACTGAGTGTGGCATCCCACTTAAAGCTGTGCTCTCTCTGCAGGAAGCAGGTGTGGAGAAGGAGCTGGTGAACCTGTTGTGCAAACTGTCCGCTCAGCACTACCTGCCCGTCCTGGCTCATCATCGAGTGACGGCTGAGGCGCTTCGCCACATGAGTTCCTCTGACCTCAAGAAGGTGCGTCTGCAGCGCAAGTTTCTGTTAGGGCTGCTCAATTTTTTATTTTTTTTAAATTTTTTTTTTACATTTTTATCTTGATTATCTGTCATTTTAATTGGAAGCCATTTGATTGGCACAGCTCTAGTTTCTGCACCAGCATCTGTATATGAAATTCAACATCAAATAATCAATATTCAGGATACTAAAAAAGAAATGTGTTTATTTCACTCCATTGTTTAGTTACTATTTCTGTCTTACTGAACATTAAAAATGAGATTGTTACCAGAGACGGGGCTCGGCCTGGCTCTTGATCCAGGACTGTTTTGGGCAGATTCTTTGCTTTTGACAGATCCGGCTAATCTACACATTTGGTTTTATGATCTTCATAAATTTGGTAAAATTAGAAAAACGGGGATGTGCTGTTTTGTTGATCTCTGCTCTGTGAAGGTGAACTGTGTCTTGGTTTAGCTGATGTAGCCGTCTCCAGGTTTCTATACTCCACGTGGATTGGCCCCACATGTTGCATTAAAAGACCATCTCAGTGTAACTTTTAAAGCTTCAGTTTTTGGATCCAGTGCCGTGTCACATCCAGGTTTATGGAATTCTTTGTTTTTCAGTTGGGCATCAACGAAGCAGGAATCCAGAAAGCTCTTCTGAACTGGGCCCGAGAATGCCAGCCTGAAGGTACAGTTCACACATCACACCACAGCTGAGCGTTAGTCGCATTGTAACATTGACACACTGCGACTTTTTAATGGGACAGTAGATTTTAGATTTTCAGAGTGTGGAAGACGATGTTTGGCACGTGATCCGTTTTCTCCTCTTGCAGGAGCTTGTAAAGTCACCAAGCAGGAGGCGGAAGTGGAAATCGCCCCCTCTGCGCCATCTCTTCCCCCCTCCACGTTCTTTCCCTGCACCTCAAACATCCAAATGCCCAGCCCGCCACTCACCCCGGGGACCCCGGGGACCCCTGTCACCCCGTCAGCACCCACCCCTGTGGAAGGGCCGGGAAGCTCCGAGTGTGTGGTCTGCATGGAGACCGGGGTAAGAAACACTAAAACAGCTATGAGTTTAGTCTCAGTGAGATCAGGTGTCAGATCTGAGAGCACAAAACACGCTGTTTAGCATTTAAAAAAAAAAAACTCTCTGGGGTTTTGATAAAGAGGCAAAGTGACAGGTTTGACTGACAGGCATGATCTCAGTTATACAAACAGAATTTACTGAGGTTCACTGCAAGTATTGCTGCTGGGATCATTAATGATTTGGAAATGAGGAGGAGGTGTTATTAGGATGAGCGCTGGCACCACTGTGCTCTGAAACCTGTTTTTTTCTGATTTTTCCCTCATTTCTGATCTTAAATGTTGGTAAAACTTAATGTGAGTTTTACTCATCAAAACTGGAGCTCAGGCTTCTCAATCACTCTGTTGGTACAGTATGTTTACAGCAGCCCTATTATTGGTTAACTGCACTGAAAAGGCTCCAACAGCACAAACATGGTCCTGAGGTCCAGCTTAGGTGAAGTCGAGTAGCTACAGCTGCCTGTGTCGGCATCTACCTGTCAGTCAAAGAGGCCACGCTCATAATAATGCTAACTTTGCTTGAATATAGTTAAAGTCCAATGGGTCTGACTCACTGACTTGTGTGGCCACTAAAGGAACTGCAGTTTTGGGCCTGACATATGTTAGTTTTTAAGTTTTCTTCCACTGTAAAATATTTTGGTAATAACTGTCTCCACCTGCATGGGTACAGAGGAAACAGGAAGTGCTGATGACTCATTTGGGATGGTGAGAAGCAGCACAGCCTGAAAAATGGGTTCAAAGTTTAGCTTACTCACTGTCTCTCCTCTCTTTGCAGTCTCAGGTGATCTTCCTGCCGTGTGGTCACGTGTGCTGCTGTCAGGTGTGCAGCGATGCCCTGCAGAACTGCCCTCTGTGCCGGGGAAACATATCCCAACGCATACGCCTCTACCACAATTAGACCTGCTGAGATGGTGCTGCCACGCTCCTCCCTCAACAACCGTCACTTTCACCTATTTATGCATGACGATGAAGCCGCTGCTGTGTCGTGTCGAGAAGCTTTTAGCGGGTTTTTTTTAAAGCGCTGAGCCACTTTTACTGTTATCACCAAACTGTATTCTGTGAAGGACATTCTCAGATCTTTTTAACGTGTTTCCAGTCTTCTCTGGTGGATTTATTTTGGTTTGTTCTGTTTAAGTTGTGTGATTTTTTAATTTTATGTAATACGTAAAGAGCTGAGTGACGGCGCCACTCACTGAGTGTTGGCTGCCTTCATGACTGATGCGTGCCTTTTTCTGGGACCCTTTTTTAAATTTTAAATTCTACATGTTGTAACCAAAGCTGACCGTTTAAATAACTCAATATAATCGGGTGATCCTTACAGATTTCTGTCCTCATTGCTCATCTTTTCCATCTCTGTTTCGGCTTCTTATTGCTGCTTTTCCTTTTGTCTGTCTATGTTCTGTCCATCACACCTGTACCATATATCATGTGTCACCTGTCTGTGTGTAGCATCACGAATGCTGTTGTATTCTACCAAGTGCTCTTAACCTCTTGCATGCTTCAGGAAAGTCTTTTCTTTAATAACACCACACGAGTCTGTTCAGTGTCAGAGATTCCACCTCGGTGGTGTTATGTGATCATATCGTCAGACTGCATACATATAAAATCTATATGTGTCATGTCCTGTGGTCAGTGGTGTTTATTTTTTTAATATTTTTTTTTAAATTCATTATAGCTATAGAGGCAGATATCTCAACACGGTGTGTGTGTATATATAAAAACACGAGCTGTAAAACATCTATACACTAATTTCTGAGCTTTTTCCAACTTTACTGTGACCTTTAATGTCGAGTCGAGAGTTTAACATTTGGATTTGATGAATTCTTAAGTCCTGAGTGCAATTTTATCAAGCTATTGATAAAGCTGCAGCAGTGTGATTAGAGATGTTACCTGGATCGAAGCCCAGCCTTGAAATATTCTGGATTTTTTTCTCAGTGACAGCACCTTTCTAAACGTATTCATTGTATTGTACAGTAAAATGATTATTAAATGTTGGACATAGCACACCTTTAGGTAGCACTCTAGGCTGTTCCACAGAGTGATACTGAAATTAAAAATCTAAAGCTCTCACAGTTTGTTCAGAGTGAATCTTATTTCTGGTAACTTGGCACAAAATCTGCTCTTTGGACTCTGGAAGAGTATTTTGTATTCAGTGGTTTAGTAACCATCAGATCAATCTAAAAGGAGCTCTTATTCCACAAATAAGGGCCCCCTGTGATGGCTTATTAGGTGCTTCAGTTTGTTAAAGATCAAAGTGAAATAAATGTAAAAGAGACTCAGCTGCAGATTAGAGTCAACGTGTATATATTTTCTAAGTCACCAATTAATACACACACTTCATCATGTTAGGATCAGATGAGCCGGATAAAGAAAAGACATCCGGATATCACACGACTGTTTCACAGAAATGTTTAATGTGTGTGTTTGAGCGCCCCCTGTGGTTCAGGTTCCAAGTCAAGCTTGGAACCTGAACCACGGGGGCTTTTTTTGTCATTTCAACCATGTACAGCACAGAGTGAAATGAGACAGCGTTCCTCCAAGATCCTGGTGATACACACGACATATAGTGGACAAACACAGGACTACGTAAACGTGCAATGTGCGAAAAATTGCAAAAATAAACAAGACAAGACTGCAACACTCGACAGAACAGGACGATACAGACACAAGATGCAAAATGCTGCGTATTGTGCAAAAGTAATTGGTGTGTGTATTTGTGATACAGCAGATAAGTGTTTAGTAGTGAAGTGTATGAAGGTGTGCGTGTGTTTGTGTGTGTGTCACCTTCGGTTCTTTCTAGAGTCTGCAGATTATGGAGTTAGTTTGTAACCCTTGCATCCTAGAATCATTCAGATCTAGAGATCTGCGCTTGTCATCAGATCTCTGAGGGAACCCCTCTGGAAACAGGCATCGTGGTGGATCAGACCTATCAGGAGGAGGGTGGTCGGCCTCTGTGAACAGCTTCTGTGCATGTTCTCTTCGCACTGTTTGGTTTTTCTTTGGGTTCTCTGGTAAGAAACGCACAAAGTTCAGCTCTATTAAACAAACCCATGTCTCTGACTTTCTCCAGAACATTCGTCTGTAGTGGTTCAAGGTGAAGGAGTGATAATGTTTGCAGTAAATGTACTTGACCAACAGATGGAGACAAACACAGAGCAGTCACTGTTTGTTAGTCTGTAGATGTTTAGATATTTGACATAAGGCAAGATTAAGCACTGTTGGCTTTAGGCAGGTTAATATCATTTTTAAATGAGATATAACGAAGATACGTAGTGCATAAATCAGGATATTGAATAAAAAATATGCTTGTTTCAGATGTTTTAGGCTCAAGTTTAGGACAAATCAATGATAAAGTCACTTTGTCGCTGTTAATAATTAATATTTAAAAGAAAAGTAGGTCTTCATCAAGAATGAATGAATGTTAAAAAAGTAAATAAGAAGAATTAGATGTTTGTTAAAGAATTTTTACGTAAACTCTGTTATTTTTGATTTTCCTCCGGGGCTCTGAAAGCAGCGTCAGCCTTTGAGCCAATCGCAGCGTGCCTGCCGTAAAGTGTGGTGTTGAGGGTTGCGGCCCGGTTTCTTTGAAGAGTTTATTTTGTTAATTTTTATAAGTTTCTAGATTATTGTTGACGAAGACAGCGGCGGTGAGTAGATTGGTTTGTTTGTTTGTTTATAATCAGAAATGTGATTTATAGATGAAAAAATAAAATAACGGATCAGATTCTTATCAGCCGGCTAGCTAGCATGTTAGTTAGCTGGCTAAGTTATGTAGTCGTGTTTGAAGGTGAACACCTGCTAATTTACCTGTTTAACTGGAATATTGTAATCATTTCATGATAATATCTACTGTAGAAGTAACCGAGATACCTGCTTGTTACGGAAAAGGGTTTATTGTGACCCAAATAAACAGATTTATTCTGGGAACTGACATTTCTGAGTAAAAGATTGAAGTGTCACTAATCAATGTGCAAAAACAGAGCCAACGTTTCCTGTTTGAAGAGTCGGCATGTATTTATCACACAGATGTGTAAATGCGCAAAGACAGCCTCATGCTTACAAGGATGAAAGTCAGATGATTAGAATCAATGTCACGCTGTGGTTTGTATAGTTTAATTCATTGTTTTTACTGTAAACTCACAGCAGAGCTCTGCTTTACGTTTCTTTGTTTCCATCTGACTGAGTCTTCTCTTGATGCGCACTGTTTTCTTTCTGTATCTATTATAGAAAAGAATAAAACTTTATTCTGCGCCAGAATGGAACATAATCTTTGTTTCACCAAAACATTCATTCAGAACATTCATTAATCTACATCTACACAGCAGGCAGCTGAACAAATGCAGCTTCCTGTCCATTAAACTCTGAGTTATTAACCTTGAGAGTGAACTTAAACTCTTTGACTGTCACATCTGCGGACTGACTCGGTCACCCAGGGAAAACTGAACCTGAGTCTCCATTCGGGGCCAGTTAAGAGAAAAATTGTGGTTGTGTCACCGAAATAGGGGCGAGATTACCAGGGTCTTAGCCTGAATGAGCCACATGTGTCCTAACTCATGTGGTGGGACTGAGTGGATCAGAGAGAGTCAAACTCTTTGCTCCATGTTTAATTTGGTCTCCGAGGCTTTTTTTGGGTCCAAAACATGATGAATTTTTGTTCTCGTGTTTCTGTCAGCTGTCATGTCGATTCCCACCCTGCTCGTCCTGTATGGGAGTCAAACCGGGACGGCTCAGGACACGGCGCAGAGGCTTGCCAGGCAGGCGCAGAGACGCCAGCTGCGGGTCCGAGTGATGCCGCTGGATGGCTACAACGTGGTGAGTAAGACTAAGTTTTTCAGACGTCAGGGTGGGGTCAAGTTTTCAGAGCCGTGACTCGATAAATGTGGAATAACTGCGAGGTCACAGTCGGTGTTTCACATGTTTATACCCAACTTTAGTCCCAGAGGTGTTCCCGAGTCTGTCAGTGAGGATGGTTTGGAAAAAGACAACACGTGCTTAGAGTAGAGAAAAGAAAACAGAAGTGTTACAGGGAGAGGGACAGAGCCGCCTCCTCCTCATCCTCACAGCGTGTCTTCTTCCTTCCATCAACCAGGCCGACCTGATCTCCGAGTCTCTGGTCGTCTTTGTTTGCTCCACTACTGGTCAGGGAGACCCTCCCGACAACATGATGGTGAGAAAACTGAAAGAGTGATAAGTGACCTTTCAAAAAAGAATAATAAATATTTCAAGCACATTTACCCTTTTACATCCAGTTTTTCCAGTTTGAAATTAACCAAGAGTTTTGTTTTTTAACGTTTAGAGTGTTTTCTCTCTTCTTCCTACTAGGGATCTTTGAGGTTTGTCTATAAGGTTTTTGAGTCAGTGAGGGTCATGGCCAAAGCTTCAGAATTAATCTGATTTTAATCCTCAGATTAGAATCAGATTCACGTGAAACACATTTTTGGCTGAGTGAGACATTTAAGCTTTGTTAAAACTTTTGTACACCCACGCTTGAGTATTCCAATCTAGCTTTGAGCATCAGTATTGTGGCACATAACAGGTGGATTTCTCCTGGACTTATGAGTATGATGGTAAAATGTTGTATGGCTTCATTAAATGTAGTAAATTTTTATTAAGCAAATAAAAGAAGCTGACTCCGAGGGAATCAGTTAAAACCTCTCTGGTTTTTCTGAATAGATACAAAAGAAATTTTGAAAACCTTTACCTGTGTCTGAGACACCCGTGTGTTCTTTGTTTTAAGAATTTCTGGCGGTTCCTCTTTAAGAAGTCTCTACCTGTCGGCTCTCTGTGTCGGCTCGACTGCGCCATCCTGGGCCTGGGAGACTCCTCATATGCAAAGTCAGTCCAGGGTTTATGCTTGCTGTTCTCACCATTAGTCTACAGTGACTCGTCTGGTTTTTCTTAAAGCGTGTGGGGGTTGTGTGCACCGCAGGTTCAACTTTGTGGCCAAAAAGCTCCATAAGCGCCTCCTGCAGCTTGGTGCCTGCGTGCTGCTGCCCGTGGGTTTGGCTGATGACCAACATGACCTCGGGTAAGAGATGCGTGTAAACATGAAGATGACCCAGGGTTTGTTGCTTGTGTGCTGAGCTGACGGTGTGTTTGACGCAGGGCGGATGCTGTGATTGATCCCTGGTTTGCGTCGTTTTGGGGGAAAGTGTCGATTTTGTACCCGACTCTGTCCGGCGTGACCCCGCTGAGGGAAGACGAGCCGTGAGTATCTGCTTCACGTTTTCCTCTCTCAGAGCGCGTATGTTTAATTTATAGGTTTGTTCTGTCTTTGAGACAGACTTCCTCCAACCTACACCTTCCACTTCCTGGACGACATGGAAGAGAATGAGGAGGTCCGGCTGCGGATTCCCACAGATCAAACCTTCCCCTCACAGTCTCACCCGTTTCCTGCCAGAATGGTGTTCAACAGGAGGGTGACAGAGCATTCACACTTCCAGGACACCAGGCACATTGAGTTAGACATTACTGGGTCCAACATTGAGTACGTAACCCCAATCCCCTGAAGATGAGTGTTCACACCTGCATGTTTTGTTTTGTTTTTTTTGTCCTGAAATGTGCCGTTTGGAGCAAAAACTGCTCTGAATAGGCCCCAGAGTTTCAGTATTTAAGTAAAAGCAGTAAGCCTCGTTGGTCTGCCCCCGTCTCCAGCTGTGATGCTGTCTTGCAGGTTTGCTGCTGGTGACGTGGTGATGATGCGTCCCTGTAACGCTCCGGAGGATGTGCAGCAGTTCTGCAAGCTTCTGAGATTAGACCCAAAGGCCCAGTTCACCCTCAGCCCCACAGACAACACTGCAGGTCGGTCCCTGTGTCTTAAATATCCCCTCCTATCAATGCACTTCCTTTCCTTTGAATAGATCTGACTTTTGAATGTTGTAATGACTCTGAGTCAGATCTATGGTCTATATATGACAGAAGTAAATACAGTGACGTCATTGTGTTCATTTAAAAGCAGGTTGGAAATAACTTTAAGAGAATCACTGATCAGTCCGCGTCTCTTTCAGTCCCAGCCAGGCTTCCTCAGCCCTGCACGGTGCGCCACCTGGTGGAGAGTTACCTGGACATCGCCGCTGTGCCGCGCCGCTCCTTCTTCGAGCTGCTATCCACTTTCGCCACCAACGAGCTGGAGCGGGAGAAGCTGGTCGAGTTCAGCTCAGCGGCGGGCCAGGACGAGCTGCATAGCTACTGCAACCGACCCCGACGCACCGCGCTGGAGGTAACAGCCGAAGAGGCGGAGCTTAGAAACTTTGAGTTTTTCTTCTTTTTTGAGTGGCTTTGCAATTTTGAGACCTCTGAGGACTCAATCCTGTTCCGGTGTAATAAAATAAACCTGTCTTCATCTGCGTTTTAACTCCGATCTGCTCTCCTTGTTGCTTCAGGTCCTGGCAGATTTCCCTCACACCACAGCAGAACTCAAAGTGGACTATCTCCTGGACCTTTTCCCTGAGATCCAGCCTCGCTCCTTCTCCATCGCTTCCTCTCTGCAGGTAGATCATCCTTCATTATCTGATTTTTAAAAAATATATAAATACATTTATATATTTTTAGTGTTATAGCGGTCACTATAAAAATGCGGTCTGCCTGCAGGCTCATCCAAACAGAATCCAGGTCCTGGTCGCTGTCGTTCACTACAAAACCAAACTGTATAAACCTCGAAAAGGCCTCTGCTCCTCCTGGTTAGCCTCTCTGGATCCTGCAAAAGGTACTCCACCTTATATGTAGTGTATGCTCACTGTAACCGTTAGCAGCCACCTACATATACGGTAGGGCTGATTAATCAAATTCCAGCAGTAAAGTTTTTTAATCCTTTTGGCTACTAAGCTGTAATTTTAAACAACCCACATGTAATTTAGAACCTGTGACCCTGAAACTATTTGTTGCATAGCATAGGCTTAATTAAATAAAGTGAACTTTAAATAAATTGATCAGATTAATAAGACATTCTAATTTAAGAATTACAATGTTTTCCTAATCTGTGTCCCAGGCGATGTGTACGTGCCTATGTGGGTGAAGAAAGGAAGTCTGAAGTTCCCCTCAGAGAAGGAGACCCCGGTGATCATGGTGGGACCTGGAACGGGAGTGGCCCCCTTCAGGTCGGCGCTACAGGAGAGAACTGCTGAGGGGAAAACCGGTGAGATATTTGTTTGATTCAATTTCCTAATCGCTCCACGCCTTCTCTCAGAGCTCACGTTATGACACGTCTCTTCATCCTCTCCCTGTACGGCAGCTAACGTCCTCTTCTTTGGCTGTCGCTCCGAGTCCAAAGACTTCTACTTCAGGTCAGAGTGGGAGGAGACGATGGAGGCTGGATGCCTCACCCTCTTCACGGCCTTCTCTCGAGACCAGGTCAGAAACACGCTCCTGTTAACCCTGTAAATAATCACCAAAATAATCAACAACAAATAAGAGACGATCATGCTTCCAGTGTCCAGGAGTTTGATAGGTTTTAACTTCAAGCATTATTGTGTTTAGGAGGAGAAGGTGTACGTGCAGCACCGTGTGAGGGAGAACGGCGAGCTCCTGTGGGACCTGATCGCCAATAAAAACGCCTGTTTTTACATCGCTGGGTGAGTCTGAGGACTCGAAGCTCGCAATGAAAACCCTGGTCTTTTATTGTCTACGGATCACATCTGGAAGCTAGTTTTGACTTTAACTAAACTTCAGGTCTTCTTTGTGTTTCCGTGCAGCAACGCTAAACAGATGCCAGCCAGCGTGTGCGACGCCCTCAAAGAGACGTTCCAGCAGGCGGGAGGCGTGTCTGCCGAGGAAGCCGAGCAGATGCTGGCGGCCATGGAGAAGACGGGTCGGTTTCAGAGCGAGACGTGGTCGTGATGGCCAGGCCCCAACAACCTTTTGTCAATTCATTCCAAAGAATGAAGGATAAACCAAAAGTCCGTGGAGACGTACTGTGGTCACCACACAACCTCTGATGTACAGCATCACTGTATATTCCCCAATAACAGGGACAGAAAGGATTACATCTCACAGCTGGAATCGTCTGTGGCATCAGGAGAATCTCGGCGGGTGGTGATCACAATATTTTATCACATCAGTTTGCCTGATTCTATCTGACCTGTGTGATCATTTGGTGTCAACTTTTAGTCACATTGGGAGGGACAGTATGCACAGCAAATAAAGGGCATGTTCATTCCTACTGAACAGGAGTTATAATAGTAATCTATGAAATATTTGTCTTTCTCAAGCTTTATTAAATGTGTTGACCAGAAAGTGAAACCAAGTACAGTACGTCAGTGAGAGCCTAAACTCTTAAATGAAGCTATAAAAAAATCAGTAAAATAAGTCATAATAAACTGTCTGGATCTGAAAACTCCTGTTTCTGGTTTATTTCTGAAAAAAAAATCATACACGACGCATCTGAAATTAGCCGACTATTACTCCAGTGACTAAGCTACTGATCATCACAGGAATGAGCCAATCAAATCACATTATGAAAACATCAACAGAAGTTGATTATTGTGAGTAATCAGCCAAAGCAACAAGCAGCGAGCTCAGCCTATATTTTAAAGCTCAGGTATCAGTCGCTGTTATTATGGCGATGTAGCCCCACAGCTGGCTGATAGCAGGTTTGACATCTGTAGGAAGAAACAATGGAACCGAACGGGCCAATCACAGTCATTGTGGGCCGTGAAAATATGACATGCAGTTGTTTATGATGTTAATGCAGGTTAATGCAAAGGCTTTCCTCAGGGTTAGTGATCTGATGCATAAATCCCACATTAAGAGAGAACTCTTGTTTATGCGGTGCAGTTTATTTTAATGTGCTACTGCACAGCCAATCGTGACGCAGCTCCACAGGTGCTTTCTAAAAGTAAATAAACATCCTTGTTTGTTGTGCTGTGAACACAAAGCAAAGAAACACTCGACACCGAATCAGTTTCCTTCTTTTTATCTTTCAGCTTCCCTGAGGTAAATGGCTCTCAGCACTAACCAACTCCCAGCATCTCCCACTGAGCCACCGTCCACCATGCATCACTTGGCAGGGTTTAAGAAATCGTACTACAAACCTCGTAACCCAGATACAATCACTCATTTAGCTAACCGTTCACACATAAAAACACCTCAAAGAGAACGTCCAGCCTCACAGGTCAAAAATTGACTGCTGCAATAAATACATCATTTTTATTCATCGTTGCTGACTGCTGTTTGGTGTATTTTTTTAAAACATTTTTCCTATACAATGTCCAAAAGTAACAAAAATGTCACATTTGCTTAAAGTGAGCTTTTTTAAAAATACTCTGCGATATAAAAGCAGCAAATCCTCACGGAGAAATCGTCTGTTAAATAATAAAGTTCAGGAGACTGAGGTGAGCTATCAGCCAGCGGACGTCCTCAGAAAGTCCCGCACAGGAAGTGATGTTTGTGGGTGATGCAGAAATATTTTATAGCCGGAGCGATCATTACCTGGAGCTGCAGTGACCCCAGAAAAGACGAAGCCCACAGTTAGAGAACAACGCATGATAGAAAACAGACTATTAAAAAGCCCCGCCCCCTTCATCGCTCATCCTTTATCTGATGGCCAGCGTGTGGACCTGGTACAGCTCCTTCGGGAAGTTCTTTTGTTGCTCCTGGTGGACGATGCGGAGGCCGGCTTTGCTAACCAGGCTGCACACTATGTTGAGATCGCGGCACACGCTGCTGTCCACCTCGTCAGGGATCACACCCTCGTACGACACGTTGTCCTTGATGACAATGAGACCGTTGGGCCGCAGTGCCTTTTGACAGCGGCGCAGGAAGTCTATGAGGTGGTCGTCTGTCAGGTGACCTAAGGGTGGAAAGAACAACAAAAAAAAAAGGATTAGACTGAGGAAAATTTGGGTCATCTGATCGGGCGCCATTTTCATGTGCTTTCCGCCTCAGACTCACCAATGACCCACTGGATCCAGATGACATCATAACGCCCGCTCTCCGGCACAAAGTCCTGCAGGCCACAGCAGAAGTAGTTGCCCACTCTCTTGCTGTCGTCTCCCAAGTACGTCTTGGCTTTGTCCAGGAACTCCTGTGTCACGTCCACCAGGTCCACCGTCTTGAACAGCGGCAGCAGCAGGCGCTTTGTGATCCTCCCGATGCCCGCGCCGCAGTCCAGAGCGCAGCCCGAGCCCGTCTTCCCCTCGCCATCCTGCAGAGGAAAGAGAAAAAAGATGACAAGGGTTTACACAAAGACCCAAGCAATGCACGATTTAGATTCAACTGCATCACAAACAAGGAAACGGCAACAATCCCTGACTTTAAAAGTCATACAGGTGTTTTCACCTATTTTCATACACAGGTTACAAAATAATGAGTTTCTCCTGGATATAATCCAAAGCATAACGATGATAATTAACTGCAGAACCCTATAAGGGTCAGATCACCATCTCGGTGACTCAAACATGCCACAGTCTTATTAGAGGTTCTTACGCCGAGGAATTTCTGCAGGAAAGCCTTGGACGCATTAATGTCGATGCTGGAGATGCTGCCGTAGCCTCCCAGCATGCCGTCCACCGTAGGGGGGATATCCTTCCAGTAGTCCTCAGCGTTGGAGTAGAAACTCACCTCGTCATCAACTATGTCCCCCATCCTGAAAGGAAAACGTACAAAAATGTGAAATCCAATCAATGGCCAAATCACGAAAAAAAAAAGCTTCCATCAACATCAAAAGAGATTCAAGGGTTTTTGAAGGAGGTTAAATCTGCAATGTCACTGACCACTCTTATTTTGAAAGTTCAGCTGCTGCTAACCAGCTGGTTGTGGACCTTCCCTTTACAGGATATCTGCGTGTTTACGCTGCAGGACTTAGAAGGTTTTATTATCAGGGGCATGGTGCTCCATAGACTGTTAGTGCTGTTAGTGTCTTTTGAGTCTTTTTAATTCATCCATCTGACCAACAGGCGATGATCCAAGAAGTCTAAACTCCAGTTTTGGTGGGTGAAACTGATCGATTTTATTTGGAGGTGTCTGCACTTCAGTGGCTCTATAAAAGATCCAGGAAGATTTCTGCTGTGGCGTCCTTGAGGTCACACAGCGGTTTGAAGCTTCACCTCATGGTCAAACTGATTCTACATTCCTGTGGGAAACATTTAAATACCTGCCTAAAGGAGCCTGACTGCATATTGTTCTTGTGTTAGATGTGCTGCTTTTATTTTTATGATAACAGCAAAATGCTTTTAATTGTCTCCATTCCTGACAGAAGAGTGAGCCACACTAAAAATAAATAAAGACACACCTGTGCAGAAATAAACAGGCGACACGAGCCCTGCAGTTCCTGTTTCTGAGCAACAAACCTCACTCTTTGGCACCGAACATGAGGTCTATCACCTGTTCATCATGAAAGGGGAACACGAACACGAACACACACACACACAGGCCAAATGTGGCATCATGTGGCGGCAGTTCAGCTGTCAGCGGCTGTCTTGTGAGCAGGACAGAGTGGATGGTTTAAATGTGCAGAGCATTTGTGTTTTTCGTCTCATCCTGTACATCTGTTTCACACAGAAACGACTACGGAAAGCTACATAAAACTGCTATTTAATAACAATAATAATAATAATAATTCACAACCAAAACAGTTTTGGTCAACTGTTTTATAAGTGGAGCTATATGCCTCTTTATAAGGATTTCTGCTTTAACCGAGGAAAGTTTATAAGTCCTCTTACAATGACATCTGCACCCTCCATCTGCCTGCTCACAACAACAAATAATCGCCTGTTTATGTCGTTTTTAAATCAGAAACTTTCCACCTGTCGCTTTGTGTCACTTTTTCCGTACTCTCTCTCTCTCTCTCTCTCTCTGTCTCTCCTTCGCCCGACGCTCTGCCAGCTCTTCACGTGCTAACTTGCACCTAGCCGCTACGCTTTTTCCGATGTTAAATACCCGAGTCTGTCGGTTGTCTGCCTGACAGATTTACTCTCCGTGATCACACCGACCTGGTCTGGAGTCAGCGCCCGGTCCCGCACCCTCCTCAGCCCCTCGTGAACCCGCTCCCGGTGTCCGCCGTGCTTCACTTTTCTATTTGAGACCCTCACACGTAGCACGTCACTTCCTCTTTTGGTTTTATGGAAGAAGAAGCGGACACAGCGCCCCCTGCTTGCCCACCCTGACTCACCTTAAAAACCAGGACACAGTTTACAGCGGTTCCAGTCATCTCTGGATGTTAAAAATGAAAAAATAAAACTACTACTAATTATTCTTATTCTTTTCTTCCATTTAAATGAAGTCTGTTTTCAAGATGTTCTTCTCTCCAGCTACACTTTGCACTTCCTCATGGAGGATCCCAAGGTGTTCTCAGGCCAGACGAAATACAGAATTTCTCCAGCGGGTTCTGGGTCTGCTTTAGGCGGCGTCCTAACCAGATATCTGAACAGTCTCATCTCCTTCTGACACACATAAGCAGCAGCTCTACTTCGCTGTAGTAGTAGCAGCAGTAGTTGTAGTAGTATTAGTACTGTATTAAGGTTGGAGAATTTTTTCTAAAGGGTGTCTAGGTTCAGCCTTAGTGATGGGGTGAGGCATTATTAAGGTTGTCGTTAAAGCCTCCTCCACACTGAAAAAAAAAAAAAGCAGTTCAGGTGGATCAGGCTTCTTCCTGGATGTCTCCAAGGAGAGAGGAGGCTGAGGGAATAAAATCTCTCTGCAAACACGTTAGTGTCTCTTTGGAACAGCTGGAAGAGAAGAAGATGGCTGGATCCTCATTTTTCTTTTTTCTTTGTTTTATTTTTGTAAAATAAAAACAGAACCACTTTCCTTTTAATTCTAAAACTTAGCTGGAATTTTAACAAATCTCCCAGTTAGGCAGTGGCGCTAGAGTCCTTAATGATATAAGATTGTTTTTGTCCAAAGTTTAACCCATGTATAAAAGGCATATATCCACTTTGAAAGCATAAAGACAAAAAAGGAAAACACATGATACATGTGACAAATGAAACTACAGATATATAAAAATAACCTCATTTAAATCAAAGACCGTTTGTTGTTTCGGCAGCAAATTACTTAAATCCCATTTCCCGAGTTCAGTTTGTATACAAAGCACAGCTCATGCTAGAAACAGAACAGGCGGTATCAGTATACAGTGTTTAAATTTCTTCAGAGCAGAGCTTGCAACCAAATTTTTGTAACAAAGCCAACAATCATTACTTAACCCTATTTCACTTCTTCATACAAGATGTGTGAGAAAAGAAATCAGAAACAATAATCCACCTCAGCTGCTCACATTACAAAGAGGTGCAGTTTAACGGTGGAGCTGCAGTGTTTTCAATGAACCACAGGAGGGCAGTGCAGTATAGAGCTAAAGAAAAAAAAGGAAAAGGTGGCGAACTTCACTTCACTGTGATGATTTGGAAAGTTCAGTCTGCCGAGCCAGTCTCCATCTGCATGCAGTCCTCAGTGTTTACACTGCGCAGATACAACCGGCCACATTCCTGCTCATGTGCACTCATTAAAAATATAAATGATTATTTCTGTTTTATACCTCCAGAGAAAGGCCTCCTCTCTGAAATATTTAAAACGTGAAAAGAATCTCGTGTTTCAGTCACATTAAGTCCGCTGCTGCTTTCAGGCGACACGCAGTTAATCCCTGCGGTCACCAGTGAGAGGAGCTCCAGTGCAAAAGAAAACGAGAGAGAAAAAAGGTTCATTTTTGTCACAGTTTGAGGATTCGGTGCTGAAGATCTGATCATTCCTGCACTGAACACATAGCAAACCTCAGTAAACCTGCAGGGACGGCACATATCAAACAATCATGAGAAAACTGGGATGCTCTGTGAGGATATGACACACGTTTGTATGTACAGCATACTGTAGGCTCGGGAAACATATGCTGTGCACTGTTACTGCTACTTTTACATAAAAAAGACAAAGAGAAGATTCATTACTGCTTTTTCTGAAAAGCAGTCCTCTACACTCTGAAGTTTACATTTTCCTCCTCTGCTTCCTTCACAGCTGACAATTTCCACTCATTGTTTTTCCTTCAGGAGCTTTAAAGTGGCCAAAAATCGCCCTATTTCTCACTGCCTGATGGGTCCATCATGTCCATATCAAGACTGAACCAAGAGGAATTGAACAAAGTCTGGATGCATGCCATACATTTGAAAGAGACCCAGCAGTCAGACTCTGTTGAGCTGCCAGTTATGAGTTAAATTTGCTTCTTCTTTCAGCCGTGTGCTCACGCTCTAAATCACCATCACTGATGTTACCCACTGGTTTTGGAGTCGTTTTGAAGGCTCAGCATCAGTGTTTTGGTCAACACCATGTTGGTTTTCTTGGGCGTCAGAAGTGACCAAATGAGGATGAAAGGGTGGAGTGATGAAGCTGTGTGCAC
Organism: Hemichromis elongatus; assembly: GCA_015108515.1. Taxonomy (NCBI): domain Eukaryota; kingdom Metazoa; phylum Chordata; class Actinopteri; order Cichliformes; family Cichlidae; genus Hemichromis; species Hemichromis elongatus. Next base: position 29,692 of record VUQR01035516.1, read on the forward strand.
AGACTGTATTAGTGGACCACACAGACAGAGATACCTGCCAAACAGTGCTAAGTAACAAGCTAATAATAGTATATTTAGACCATATTTAAAATCAATCATTCCACTGCATGGGAATTCATCTACAAGTGATGTAGCATTGTTACCAATTTATTTATTTATTTATTTAAGACTGGCTGCTCCACTAAATTCAGCACCTCGAGCAAAAATAAATAGGAGACTGTGCCAGAAAAAAGAGATGTTTGTCAATGCGTGCTCGGGCAAAGACCAGGTCCAACTAAGCCTGCTGGTGGAGATGTTCTGGTCGGGGCTTCGTCGGCCACTTCAGGGACTCTTATTAAAGAGTGACTGAAGCTAATGTGAGAGCAGCCTTAGGTTTTGATGTGGGTGTATTCTGCTGCACAAGTAACGGAAGTACATAGCCACTGTGATGTCACCCATCCCACTCACCTATACATTTTAAAGCTTCTTTATTAGCGTTTTAGCATTTCTGTACAGAAGGGAGGCAGAGCCTTCAGTTTTCAGGCCCCTCTTCTATGGAACCAGCTTCTAATTTGGATTCGGGAGACAGACACTATCTCTACTTTTAAGATTAGGCTTAAAACTTTCCTTTTTGCTAAAGCATATATTTAGGACTGGATCAGGTGACCCCGAATTCTCCCTTAGTTATGCTGCAATAGACGTAGGCTGCTGGGGGGTTCTTATGATGCATTGATGTGTTTTGTGTTCATCCCAGGTAGAGTAACAACACCCATCCCTTGTCAACCATGTCACATTCAACATGCTCACCACACTCCATGTCCAAATCTAAAGCAACAGGATTCACATATTTAGCCCCAGGAAAGTGCTCTTTAGCCCAGAGTACTGGACAATTCATTTTCTAATTACTGGACACCTCACATTTACACACATCCCTGCTCTTGCTTGGACTTGCCCTGGAACCCTTAACAGGAAACCTCACAATAATCAAGTAACTTACCATCACCTCTATTTCCATCAGGCTTCCTGAAACACTCACACTGGGTCTTGTGAAGCATATTTATCAGCCAAACATGCAGCCCCTGAAGCAGTTTATATTTATATTTTATATATATAGTCATATTTATTATTTATGAAGCTACGTGACAGTGCAGCTATTTTCAACACTGGATCCTTTGAATTTGTTCACATTTCCTCCAGGGAGTTATTTTCATAATCAGAATCAGAATACTTTGAATTTGATCCCCAGGGGAAATTATTTAAGTTACAGTGATCCAGACATTAACAAGACAGACAATACACTAAAGAAATACCACAATATATACATCCAAATATATATATATATACATATACTCAACAATCTTAATAAATAGCAGGAAAGGAAGAAGGAAGAACGTGTTAAGTGGATGAATTGGTTGGATTGAATTTTGGTTGCACAGATGAGTTTGCAGGTCAGCCTTATTGTTTTCCTCCATGGCTGCATTCATTTGTATTGACTGTAGTCCAATAATTGTTCCCTGCAATCAAGAAATAAACGAGCAATATCACTCATAGTGCCAATTCTACAGAAGATCAACCTGGCAATCAATTGCAACTGTTTTATTTATTAGGGGCAGGTTTACACAGTTAAAGCACTGGTTGCCTTGTTTACCCCACATAAGATAATACTGAGTTACTAGAGGAGTTAACAAAATAAACTGTGGACCAACATGTGGCGGTTAAAATTATCTGGCCTGGAGAATATTTCTTCTAGGTCAGATCTGGCCTTAGTTGAGACTGACAGTTTAACTAACGGGACAGTGCCAAGGCAGTGTGGCTAACAACGACTGAAACATAGAATATGACTCAGAATTATACTCATACACACAGGAGATCCAAAGCATTAAAGGGGTGTTATGTGGTGGAGCATAAAATGGCTTATTTCTTTATAGGAGGTTGTCAAAAGCAATAAAATTGCACAGGAATGTGAGGAAAGCCAATCCCGTGGCACATTAGAGTTTCTGGATTCTACCAGTATGCCACTTTAACTGTTTTTATACCCTATTATTCTGTTTTGAACATTTCAAAGAAATATAAAATGTACCTTACTGCAAAAATGCACATACATAAATATGTTTCCATAGATTTAGGGTTCTGCCAACATGTGCCATTCAAAACATTTCCCCCCCACGACCTGCAGCTCTAACTAACGGACTGCTTATTTAATCATGGTTTTCCTCCCTAATAGTGCCCCTTCATATCAACCACACAGTGAAAATCCACCCAGGGATAAATCTCATTTCAGATAAATGAGCCGAGCAATCTTTGAGTGAAAGCAAATCATCAAAGTGGCTGAATTTCCAACCACCAGCAATAGTTCATTGAAAATCCATGTCTCCTCTGCTAACACCGTATAACCTTACATGTTACCATTTTTAACTTGCTAGGATAGTGTGACAGGACACAGGCAGACACTCTAGCTGTGCTCATTACAGAGGAGCTTCTCGCCAAACGCACTCTGTTCCAAACCACTGTGGCTCATGTAATGTAGGAGGCAATGAATTATCAGGTGTAAACTATGGAAAATGGATATTAGACCTCAAGTCACAAGAGCTGCTAACTTACCGTGTCTGTTTAAGAAGAGGATTTGTATTATTGTCCTAACACTTGTGTTTTGTTGATCTTGGGTTTTATTCCGTATACTTTGGTACCCAACAGACACCATACTTAGCATCTCCAAAAACAAGGGAAATTGATAAATCAGTTTCTATTGTTTTCTAAATATACATTTTTTTAACCCTCAAAATGTTTGAAAGTATCTTCTCCCGCTTTGTTAAAAACTTGGTTTGCAAGTTGGATAAAG
>VUQR01035517.1:4487-29860 GCA_015108515.1 Hemichromis elongatus
CAACCGCCCCCCCCCCCCCCCCCTTCAGGCAGTCAATCTAACAGTAAACAAAGCTACACTAAAAAGCTTTCTGTTTGCCTCTCATACTGTGCCTAAAGACTGTTCTCACTCCTACGTGTATGACTCGTGAATGCATATGTGCAAAGATAGCAAGTCATAATTTAGCCTGCACACACTATACTGAGGCGTAGGAGAGGTTCAAACAACAACCACTTTTATGTACAGCTAGTAGAGGCTTGGAAGTCAATAAGAAAAGTCATACATTTCTGTCTTAATAACAGGCTATGCTAAGGTGGAAGCAAGTATGCAGCACTGAGTGCTTGTGCCTTGATAGCATTGTAAGAATACAGCCTGAAAATGAGCCCACAAGTCCAACATCTGAGAGCTGGGAGCTGGGAGGGCGAGTTAAAAAAGATCTTATGAAAGATGTGCTAAGCAGGCAGCATATTGCCTGTCATTAAATATTGATATGTCTCAGTGGTAAGCTGACATATTTTTCATGCCGTTTATTAAGTTCTTTCCGTTGTAGAAATTTGCCAGTGCTTCACACACTGTTGAAATCCATTAACTTTTCAGTGTTTCGGTACCTTCACGCTCCCGCTTACAGTATGTAAAATGCTCTTCAGGTATTCGGAATTTATTGCAAGCATTGTGTAGATACAAAGTTATTAGTCTTCTATTCCTTCGCCAGCAATTTAGAAGTAACTGTTGACACATTACATTTCCAAACACTATGCTGCTATTAATGCCGGTTCAGTCGGTCCCACTACTGTGTAGAACTTAGAAGAGTAAAGGAACTACAGTTGTGTAGTCGCAGTGCGCAGTTTGAAACTCTAAACGAATACATTAAATTAATTTGCACAGCATTTCTCTTTCATTAATGCTTCACATTCAATCAAAACTAATGATGAGTTTTTTAGACGGAGAGGACGATTTCCAATGCTTAAATTATACTTGTAATTATCAAAACAGTTGTGCGCACAGCCCATCGACGTTTTCTCTAATGAGCTTGCCGCGATAGCTCAGGAGGGGACAGTGCAGTCTGTCAAACACCCATGCTGAGTGTTGTTCAAACAAAACCAAGTCTGATGTTTTGGGGGAATTAGAGATTTTTAATAAACAAAGCACAAGTGCTGAGGGAATCCACTCAAGCGCAGCCTAGTTATAATTTTAATAGTCCAAATTGATAAGTTTATGACACCTGAACAACAAGTGTATAGCCTCATATGAAAAAGGTCTGAAAATTGAATCTTGAAAGCTGCTACTAGTTGCAAATACAGAGTAGATTGCAAAGAAGTCTATAAGAAAATATTCCTACTGCTTACATGTGTGGATTTTTAGATCGATAAACATTTTCCTAACGTAGTTTGATGAAGCTAGCTAGCTACAGCTTTCAACAGATGCTAACTAAGCATGTGTTTTGCTAACGGGCCTTGACGCGGCTAGGTTATTTATCTATGCTAACCACGACTTTTTAATTTTTTCATATTCGGTGCATTAAAACGTGATGAGACGAGTCCCGACCGAGCGTCAGTGAGAGTGGGAGCGTAAATGTGTTCATTTGTATCACAGTGACCCATCTCTGGCTGTCTCTCCCTTGGAAGCTATTAACGTGGACACAAACTGGTAAGTGCTTTTCATCTGCTTTGTGAAACTAACAATCATAGTTTCCACTCTAATTTGACAGGACAAATGTAATTTACACGTCTCCTGAGTGATTTCTTTTTTTTTCTTTTTTTTTCCTTCTTTTTCTAGGCGAGACTTCAGAGGATATCAGAAATAATGAAGTGTTGTAAGCGGGGAAAGGGTTCCATTGGAAAAGTGGTTAAGAAAAAAGATGAATGAATATAATTCAACATCTGCACAACAACACAAAAAAAAAAGCAGAAATTTCAAGCTCACACAAAATATAATACAACAAGGTAGCTAAGTGGGAGTTAAGCATTCAGGAACATGTGGATTCAATCTCTTGAGGTTTCAGTTTTTGATGTGGGTTGTTGGTAGTCAATGTAGTTGTAAACCTCTTTTTAACACTACAGAGTCAACAGTGTTCGCAGCCAGAGTGAATCATTATCACACATTTTATAGTTCATCAAACAAAGGTAAGATACTCTTAAACTACTTCCTAATTTGCATGTCTCCTTACAGTCTTTTGATCTAACAGCCCCGGTACCTGCAGCTCTTTGGAAAAAGAAGATATCACTCCAATGTGCATGTTTTTATTATGAAAGCGCTTTCAAAACTCCCACCTTCAAGACCCCCTGGGGATTTTGGATTTTCTTTCTTTTCTTTTTTTTAATCAATAAACTCATACCTCGGCAATCTCATTATATCCCAGACTGCCAGATGTGTAATCGGAGCCTCTATTATCTCTACTTCTGTCGTTTGCCCTGTTTGGCAGTGAATTCAATTGTAACCTAATTAGTGTCTTTTATAAGGGCAATGACCCCTAAGTCTTCCGATAAATGCTCTGAAGATTGCAGGGGCGTGACTTATCTATAACATTAGAACATGCACCACTAAAGGTCCAGATACAGATTCAGATAGGATGCTTCTCAGAAATGTACTCATTCATCAAGCTGTTGAGAAACAGCGGTGAGGCTATAGTCTATGTAGTTAGAAACATATTGCTTTTAGCCCCCCCCCATACAAAATCAGGGTTAGAAGTTCATTATTTTTCCAACACAGCAGTAATAATAAGACTTCTGGAATGTAATTATAATAAACAAATAAACAAACAAAACAAACAAACAAATAAATAAAACTCCAGCTGTGTTCACAAACACTTAGGTAGCAGATAAGCCTGGATGCTTCCAGTGTCAGCTCACGCATTTAACAAATGCTGCGTTTTCCTGCTCTTTCATTTATTTTTGTTAGGGAAGTTACAGGATGTTCAGGAAATGAATAGCACTGGAAAATAAACTAGCACACATGTCTCAGATGTTATTGGTATTTAGAAGACCGCAATGAGACAACAGTGTGTTTCCTGTTTAATAAATGTGGTCACAAACTAGACTTTCATTTCACAGCTAAAGGCAACACGAGCCCAAATAACAAAGGAGATGTCTTACATGCCCCCTTACTACTTGTTTTCAAGAGCACAAACAAATGCTCTTTGTCAATGCCACTTTCACAATCACTCTGCGTTACCCCTTCCTCCTAAGAAACATATCCCTGTGGGGTAGGACAGGAAATAGTTGTGATTCTCATCAGTAACCTGTCAGGAACCAGTGAGTGATGGCTCCAAATCCCTGATTTAATATCATTTCCAATACACCTGTCAAATTTAATGACATGTTGCTCTAAAGGTACAAAGTCACTGGCTCTCATACAGCTGGTTACACAGTGACACACCACCTGCTATCCTTACGGGGGCTACAAATATAAACAATAAAAATCATTTCTGAATGATGTAAAAACACGATGAGACGGGACGCAGAATTTTCCTGTCCCAGATTAATCCCAGTGGGAACTCACAATGTGATTCCTACGACTCCCCTGTGCAATCCAATATATTTGTCAAATAAAATAGTTCCATGGAAACTTTGTAACTGTTCCCGGAAGGTGTGTTTTTTAAGAAGGTATGGCAAATAACCCTTTGCAAGGTTAGTGTGAATTTAATCTCTGGTTTCCATTTGCTGATAGCAGGAACTCAAGTAACTGATCCCCCAAAGCAATCTATATAATTATGCAGGATCACACATAGGGGGGAACAAAAAGTGAAAAGAGTTTAATGATGTGTGTTGTGCTTTTGTGATTTTCCCCTTTTAATGTTTGGAAATTAAAATTTTTCTCTCCCAGGTCAATGCAGATGTGAAAAACACCTGCGAGGTTACTTACTTCGCACCGTATTTATCGTTTAAATGCCCTGCTTACCATTTGAGGTCACAGAAAGGTAAACAGTGCCGGCGAATGATAGTTTTGAGACAATGTGCTAAAAACTGCAACAGGAACTCGTTCAACAGATCCCCTCAAACTGGAAATTAAATTGTTGTGTATGCCTCTGCCTCTTGGAAGCAGTGCTGCAGGTAAATTTTTGTAGCCTCCCAACCACTTATTGACAGAAAGATTGGCTGGTATAATCCTTTCATCTTTCTATGCTGCCTTAAGCCTCTCGCAATATCTGTATCCATCTGGTACACCACAACGATTGGGTCCCTTGGCTTATCGTGTCTAAACTATCTCATGCCTTCTACCTCATAGACAGACTTAATCACAACCTTGCTTTCTTCATTTCCAGCTGGCCGGTAAACAGATAGAGGCTTCCACCAGTCTGCAAAGCTTTGACAGCTAATGCACCTCTCTCAAATTCTTCCAAATCGCAGCAATGCATGATGGGGATGATCCAAGAGGGATACCAAACAATACACCTGTGTGTGACAGGTGTTTGCCTGGATACCTGAAACTCGTATTAAAGACCTAAAGATCTTGAGTTTTCATAATTCTTTTTAGCTTTCTCTCTTTTAAGCCTAAAAAGTTCTTGTTATCATAAAAAAAAATTTCAATAAACATTAAAAAAAAATCTTTAGATTTTGGAAAATTGCTATGGATGTTAAACAGTTTTTATTGTCACACAACAGTATGAGAAGCAAAAATTAAAAACAATAAAATAAATTAAAAAGTTTAAAATAAGCACTGCAAATATGACACATACATCTATGTCACAAGGCCTCTCAGTACACATCTGCGTCCAGTGCTTTTAATTAGAAAATGTATAATTAAATGCTCTTACTATCAAGAGTGTAAGATTTGGTTTCCCCTTATATGAACATTGTGATGGCGATTAAACATGTAATGTACACATAAACCTAAATATTCAGTTTTTCTGCAGCATGTTAATTTGTATTTAGTACCAGTAAAAACACAATAATTATTACTAGCTCTTAGCACACTCCTTGGCCCAAAATAAAATAAAATAAAATGGGCTAATGTCAGCAGCACTTGCTTTCAGCTCCCGTTCTTATGTCTCAATTGCTTACAGATGTCGCCTGCCTCAGTTTCCGCAATCTAAAACACTGTAAACAAAAGGGCTGGCTGGACACGAACCACTAAATTTGAAACATACTACTAGACTGTCGATAGAGCTACAGCCCTAAGGTGGATGACGCCAAAGAAAACATGCACCGTTTAATTTAACATTTGCAATGAGCTGTCACAGCCCACAGCCCATTTGAAGCCACGTGCCGCTGAAATGTATTCACAGATGTATGGGAGGGGCTTTGTACTCCACAAGAAGCCAATTAATGCTCACCAATTAAAAAAACAACGTAAATAAATCTATCTCTTAATATCTATTGCGCTAGATTACGTTACATATGATATTGATGCTATCAATATCATATTCGGTGTCACTGATAATGCACTAAATGTAAACGAGGCTAACACTCACTTTTGTTTCATTGCATTTCTTAATTCCTTGGACAAAGACCCATTAACCAAATTAGCTAGTGGCTGGATACATTTCCATTTTATTAAATTACCGCGGGTACCAATTGTCATTAGTAGTCCCCAATTTAAGTCTTCAAACGCAAAATTGCCACTACAAAAAAAAAAAAATTCAAATCAAAGCATAGATCTTGATGTATCAAGCATCAAAACATGTCAGCTTTCTAGGAGCTGGAGCAGAGCGATCGTTAGCACTAATTCATAACAATACATTTACATAAAAATGTTCATTTTTGAGCTTTGATAGCTTGTTCAACTGCCTGCTCTCTCTGCGCTCCATCTGCGGTGCCAATAACCCCTGACTTGGGGTGGACTTTAGGCTTACTACACTTAGCATTAACAAGTGTGCATTTTTACTTGACTCAGCTCGACAGCACTGTTCTCTAACTGATAATAGAAATAGGGCATGGCTGACAGTTCTTTGGCTCCAGCTTGAAGCCCTACTAAAAAGAAACAATTAATGGACTATTAATGAGCTAAATGGAGCCTTTTAAGTGGCAAAAGTAATGAGGCTTTTCATAAGGCCTGGCAAATGTCCACAGAGAAAAGTGAACCACAGTAAGTGAGAATAAGTGACTATAAATATTTAATAACTTTGAGAGACTGGTTTTACTTACACTGGTGACGGCAGAAACAAAAACTACAATGCACACAATTTAAAAAAAAACAAATACATTAAAAGTTGCATGGTCGTGGGTGATATTGCCATTTTGGATTTTGTTATTTTACAAATCTTCTAGTTGCTTTTGGTTTTATAAATTTTACCTAAAATATTGACATCTTGCTTGAGATTGATTTTTTTTTTTAAATTTTAACACTAAGTTTTAAATATAAATTAAGATTTAGAATATCATTTTAAAACCATTAAGACATTTTAAGTAGCTATAGCAGGGATTGTGTAAAATTACAAGATAAAATGTGTGAATTTACCGGGAGTGGAATTTGCTCCCACAATTATGATATATAACTCTGTAGTTATAGCACTCACCGAATCCACTTAAAGGAAAAATGGCTATATTCCCTTTGCAACCACAATTCTTTATCAGTTGTTTTTTATTTGCTCAGCATCTCATCAGCTTATGGAAGCTTTTCCCATTAAAGGTTGCTATCTACTGTTGATGGTAACTCAGTGGGTGCTGTTGAGGCCTGTGTAAGCAAGATGATAGCTGCAAATTGACAAGAGGCCAGCTAAGCCCCTTGGTAGAACCTTGCCCTGATTAATTAGAGCCATGGAAGATGGAAAAAAAAACTGGTGCTTAGTCCTTCTGTAATCCCTCTCTCTAGAGATCATGTGGTCAGAGCTTGACCAAGCAAAAATACAGTGAAGTTGACTTTGTAAGGCAGATGGCCGTCCTCTCTGTGTTTATTCGTTTTTTTTTATTGATCTCCACTCCACTATTACCAGCAGGATTCACTGCAGACAACCCAAGAGAATTCATTTTCTAATTTTTAAAAATATTTTATATATGAGAATTGACACAGGGACAAAATAAACTGCGTTCTTTGGATGGAGATGAAAAGGAAATAAAAAGTTACCGTGGAGATAAAGTGAACCTTCACTGCAATATTTCTGGGCGAACCCCATGGGAATCTGGAATCTTTGGTAACCATACTTTATCTGCCTTTAATAAAGTCATTATGAATTATGTTTGCACTCTTGCTTTTCTGTGTACTCTGTCAGTTCGCAAGAAGAAACACCGCATATAATCAAACTAACAGGCCATAAAAATGACTATGACAGGCATAAAATTAAGAAAACAAAACAGAACAGGCTGTTCAACAAACACATAAAAAACAAAGGAGAGAAATTAAAATTTAGTCTTTTTGTTAATGGGAGATGGATTCTAATTACATTTCGTGTCATATCAATGTAGTTTTGGTCATTATTTTTATCATTATTTTTATCAGTTATAGCAACATTTTTCTTACCAGTTAATCACAGACGACAATGCTGATGATTGGTAAAGGACCACAAGCAGTAAGGAAGACATGAGCTATACAAATGCATTACAAGATACAAAACAAAAGCAAACTGTTGTACTACTATCTAAACTGACCCTTCAAAGGATCCATCACAGTTTATACAGCGACTTCCTGCATATAGATCTGCCCAGGGATGCTTTTCCTCTATAAGTCACCTGAAGAATAATCTGGCTCGACTGTGTTACTTCTTTAAAATCATTTATCGTACTTATTGGTCTGTTATTGGTGCCATTATTTCTAACCATTTGGTATTCTTCAACATGAGAATTGGTATTATAATTAAGTTTTAGTAAGCCAGTTTTATCTTTTGTTTAAGCTGTAAACACAATTACTGAAAACTTTTTTGATAACTTTGTATATCTTTGTGTAGGACAGACCCTATAAGGACTTAGCTGATTAAAGGAAAAGTGGTGTTTGCTGTTGTGTATTTGGTTCGGCTCACGCTCATATATTACCCCTGTTCTTTTTCAAGTCAGAGCAGCAGGTGATGAGTTAAGAGTTGGATGTCTCCTTGGGTGCCCTGCTTTGTCATTCGCCTCCTTTCTGATCTTCAGCAATGAACTCCCCACCAGGAGGGCAACAACACCCATTGACTTCTGCTTCTGTCATCTTGGCTGGCTAGAATTACTCCTTAGATCTATATGGAGCATGACCTTAGAAGTGTTTTCAATTACTTGCTGCTGGTGTCGAACTCTTGTGCTGAGCTTATTGAAATTGAACACCCCAAACTTTAAACCAAGGCCAACAAGTTACTCTGTGCTACAACCATTAGAAACATGCAATTAAATATTTTACAAATGCTTCTCAGCAACAATTATGTTCATTATCGAGTCCAGCCAAACCACTTGGAGCTGCATTGGGTTCAGAGCAATATTTAAATATCAACATTCAATTGCTGCTTTTAAATTGTAAAGGCATTTAAGCCAGTTCTCAGGTGATATTGTCCACAGAGGTCAGGAAACACAGGTTGAGCTCTGTTTCCACTCAAATGTAAATGTATGCCGTGACGGTGCCAGTCACAGTGGAATAAACTGCCAAGGAAGGGAACTGAATATTATGATGTATGCAAACTACACATACAAGCACATGGGATTGAGATTGCAATAGTTCTGCAACTGTTTTACATTCCAAATGCAAAGTATGATTATGAAATTATTGTTATTATTGATGGTTTTTAAGGGAAACCATTTTTTGAATTATGCAGTTGCTAATGTTATTACTCTTGCTATCTGACACTATGTACATACAAATTACAAAGGTCATCTTGTCCAAACACTTGCATCAATGCTAATAGCGGATTAAAAAGGCAATAACAAGCAGCTTTTGGGGCTTAAAAAATAAAGCCAAAGCTCAGTTCCAAAAACAACTTATTATTGTTGTTATTGGAATGGCCAAGTAATGTCCAAAAGAATGAGTCAATCCTGTTAAAATTCCTAATTTTAAAGCAGATTTTTCATATTTTAACAAGTGGAGTCCTCATATTTATAAGCCTCCAACATAAATCTTTTATGTCTTCATTTTTGTATTATTAGGAACAACAACTAAACTTTATCTTTTAACCATGTGTTGAATGATGATTCCTTTTGGAGCATTTTCAATGCACTTTTCTGGATAATAACATACATTACTGAACTAGGAGTTTAGTCCTTTATTCTCTGGTCCAGTATGTTATTTTGTATATTATTTAGCACAAACTAGAAGGTCTGTGTGTTGCACCCACATAGACTATAGATTCACCTTGCTTACACACACCTCGCTAGCAGAAACTTCTGCCCTCAAATAAATACGACAAAGTAGTAGCCAAAATGCTAAAATCGGTGTGACCCAAAGCAATGTATTATGTCAAAGTGACTACATCCATCAGTCTAATTGGCCAAACTTCTGTGTCTTTTGTCCTTCCTTCCTTCCATCACCCCTGACTCTGGCTCTACCAGAGGTATCTTCCTCTTAAAGGGGAGTTCTTCCTGTCCACTATTACCAAGTGCTTGCTCATAGGAGATTGTCTGATTGTTGGGTTTTTCCCATATTATTTTAGGGTCTTTACCTTACTATACAGTATAAAGTGCATTGAGGCAGCAGATGGTGTGGTTTGGCACTATATAAATAAAGCTGTATTGAAAAAAAGTGACAACTCCCTGGGTGAACCAAGCTGGGGCAGGAAGTGGTAGTAACAGCTGTTAAATATACAGGGATACAATGAATATATTCATGCAAGTCTAAAATATACTTCTAAAATGGAAATTCTTAAACACAGCTATCTTAAAACAGTACATCAAACAGCTGGATTCGGCTATTGTCCTGTCTTGGAGCAAATACGTGCAATAATTTAACTCTACAATGTAATTTCCACCGTCTGAAATTTAAAATATGTACAATGTTTTTACTCTATTTGATAACTATATTTCTTTCAATATATCCATTTACTTGGCAGAGGTGTGCCACTGCTTTCTCTGTGTCCCTGAGCTATTATAGCTTTGCTGGCACAGCGTCATGTTGTCAAGGGTGACAACTTTGCACTCAGGTATTGTGTAAGGTGTAAACTCTGCTCACGCTGATCTGTGGTGGCAACGATAAAGTTCAAATCCTCTACCCCCTTCCTCTCATCTGTCTCTCTCTCTGGAGTCCTTGCCCCTGGCTGTATGCCATAACACGATGCTAGGCCAGGCAGGACTTTCCCATCAATCACACTTAAGGGAATGAAGTGTGGATGAAGGTAGTGATGCGGCAGTGGTCTTGATAATGGCCTCGAAAAGTTGGATACTGCCAGCTTTCACCACCACATTCTCTAGGGAGAAGAGGATCCCTGCCCAGAGAAGGTGAGTCATGGAATATTCCAGAGATAGATCTCTGTCTCACTGTGATTCTGCTTTACCTTAGATAACCCCCAGCATGATTCACCCAAGAAAAACTCAATTGTTTTACTCATGAGATTCTTCTCTACAACTGCTAAATGTTCTAAAATTAATCACATCTGTATCTTATTAATTTACCACCTTGTGTTTTTGCTTCTTAATTGTGCATCTTCTAATGTAAATGAACTAAAGATAGCTGCGTTACAATCATCTTTGCACCCAGAAGTTAAATGGATCAAAGAATTAAGTAAGAATACTTTAAGACAAATTTGATTCGAGGCCTCTAAACTGTCATCAGGTGTAAAACTACATGATTATCTTCACCATAAGATTTTGTGATAATAATAATAAAATTAATAATAATAATAATAGACAGAGCTGTGAATCAATGATTAACAGCACAGTTAGTACTAACTTGGAGTTTTATGAAAGTAAAACGGGGGAGATGGGAGAGGAGGAAAGTAAACACAAAAAATATATCCGTAATTAAATTACGAATTAAATCCTCATAATCTGCCTGTCTCCAGTGCTTCACTCAACAATATGTGCTCTGTGGAGTGTGAGAGAAGTAGCTGCAGTGACAAAAGTGAATGCCGTTACAGGCAATCACCCTAATTCAGTCAGTCAAAGTGCAGATAAGCTGAGGGTGTAGCGTAAACACAGCTGTGGTGAACTGCAAAGTGAACCTACAGCATAACTGCCCTGGTGCATGATTCTTTACAATATCATAATGTGCACAAATTTTATACCAATTTTTAATTAAAAGAAACAAAACAAGGTGATCGCTAACACTAGTAAGTCCCTTCAAGCCCTAATTTTGCTTATTGATGTTACTGACTGAGCTTTAGAGAATACATTAAATTAACGTGCATGAATAAAATCATCAATATTTAAACTCCTTTTTTTTTTTTATTTGAAAGCATAAAAAAGCTACAATAATGTTACCACTCGTGTGGTGTGTCACCTTTCTTACAGACTTAAATGAGCCAAGTGTTTGCCTGACAATAAAAAGCTAAATGCTAAGTCAGGTGTTTAAAGCAACAGCAGTCGAACTGTGGCATAAACTGAATGTAATGCTGGATTGGGAATGTTGTGCCAAATGGGTTCATGAGACATGAATACAACTGGACAATGAGGTGAAAATGTCATGGCAATTCATGCTTCCTTCAGCCTCATCGTGCATATTTAGGAGGGAAAACACAGCAATCAATGCCAATTTCAGGATTCAGCCCACTTTAATTCAGCCCAACAGCCCAGGAGTAACTCCCCTGGATCTTTGACTATTTAAATGTCAAGACTGGTATCAGCAATCTTTAAAATGCGAGTGAAATTTGGTAACTTAGATAAACAATTCCAGTTTAGTCTTCAATAGATGGAATAAAACAGCTGAAGAGTCTTGTAGAAATCTCTTACTAAAGTTACACATATTTGCTTGCCTTCCTACTTACACAATCTAATAATGGATTAAGTCAAAGAAAGGACAAGGCCAGTGGCATGTTTTCTGCGTTTTTAAGTCAGAGGATTTGAGAGATTTTTTGTACTCTGAATAAGTGCTGTAATGATTTCCTTTTATATGTACCATATATGTCATATATACCTTTTTATTTTCTGTAGTTATCTATGGTTTGCATAGTCTTTTTTTTTATATCACTTATTTCCTATGACCTAATATGAAATGGCCTATCTAACAACAGAAGAACATTAACGGCACTCACAGTCCTCCATTCCTCAAAATGTGTCTGACAAGTGAATGCAAGTCATAATTAAAACAGAACTGCCAGCGCCTTTTTACATGAAATCACTCAAGCAGTTACCATGTTCCTTGAAAAATGAACAAGTCTGAAAATAGATGTGTTGAATGTGCTGATGAGCAGATGAGAAAAACATCTATTCATCACTGAAGAATTTGATGCTGTACTAGCTTCTCCAGGCCTATCAGCTAGCAAGTACAAGAACAATGACCCACATTCTTCCATCTATCTGCCCAGTTTTAAGATTGTGAGTTAAATGTTACAATGCGATATGTGTTGTATCACACATACGTGAACTATGTCGCTTACATATTACGGCAGTTGGAGAGTAAATAAACAGGTGGAAAATCAATAGTATTTATTTACTGCTAAGTAAAATAAGAAAATCATTCAGAACTTTTCATTGGTAAATCTGCGTAATATGGCTTAAGTACAATCATTATAAATATATATATAAATAAATAAGTATAAACTCAGCTAAGAATGTCTGTGCAGCTAAAGGAAAAAAAGAACCACGAGAGTCTGATTTTCAATCATTTGCTTTCCAACAGAAATGATGAAAGCTTGTTGCTAGTCTCTTAAAGTTGTTTTAAGACAACTAAATGTATGAAAAGAAATGTGAAACAGTTCACTTCCTGTTAAAGAGGATAATGTTGAGCATTTCCTGGTGTATAAAGGTGACATTGAAATAAGCTTTCATAGCTCGGGTATCTTACACAATAATTCAAGTCAGCTCTACATTTGCTTTGTGTTTGCTAGTTCACACTTGTGACGTTCTTGTGATTAAAGAGCAAACAAACAGAGATCGAATGCATTTTAAGACCATGAAAAAAGTCAAAATTTTTAATAATGTTAAATTGCCCTGTGATTTTTTCAACCTACTTTTGATTCAGTTTTGAGACTGAATTCAAAACATTAAAGTAAACAGTTTGTGCGTGATGCCACATGTGACGTCATGCACATGCGCACGTTCTCATTCATCACCAAACCCATGGAGACATCTGCCTCATTTTTTCCTGCACGCTTCGGATCAGATATGTAGAGAAGAGTTTGCTGCTTGTGATCAACTCGGCATTTTGAAGTTATAGAAAAGTTGAGAAATTTATTTTAAAGTAAATTCACCATGGCATTGCCTCCACTTTACATCAGCACTCGTGTTTTTGGCTTACTGAGTTTTTACAATAATTTGACAGCATGACACCATCTCATGTGTTTGAATTGTTTTGCTGTGGAACGAAAGAAAATAGCTCGCAGTTTCTGTGAAAAAGTGCAATGTCACAGTTAAAGAGGATTTTCCCTGAAAGTGTAGCTCCCATAGGCGATAGTTGGGAAAAGGGTAAGTAAGGCTATCCGACAACGTTATTGCAATTAATGCAGTATATATCTCAGTTTTAGCACAAAGAGAAAGCAGCAGGCTACGACAGTAGTAGGGCTGGGCGATATGGCCAAAAATTCATATCTCGATATTTTTTTATCTAGATGGCGATATACGATATATATCTCGATATTTTACTTTTTAAAGTAAGAACAAAAAGAGAGTTCTTAGTCAAAGCTGTGTCCCATGTTGTTTTTGTGCATAACAAAAGATCACAATTGTGCAGTCAAAATGTAAACTAGAAAGACGCTGAGCATAATAAAAAAGAAAGACAGATTTCGCAGCTGCTCTGTTCCCAAGTTATAGTGCGTGACTGACAACCTTGAGTTTGAAATCCGCTTCGTAAACATGTCTCTTAACAGGTGTTATTTGTTGTCCTTATACACACACAAAACAGTAATATTATGTTGAAGCACAGTACGTATTACTCCGCGAGGCTCCTGAACCACGATACCAGTAATGCTCCAACAATTTATCAAGCCGCGCAGCTTCGTAGCTTACCAAAGTTGTACTAAAACATTTTTGACACATTTTTGAGCGCCATGCACCACATAAAATCGGTTTGAGGTCAGTAAGCACAACCAAAATTCATACATAAGGCGCACTGTTGATTTCTGAGAAAATTAAAGGATTTTAGTGTAAGCTTATAGTCCGAAAAAGCTGATACACAAGTTTTGAAAGGTGGTTTGTTTTGGGGCAGGAGGCTGGGAGACTTTGTGTGCTGGGATACAACACGTTTCACATACTTTTCATTTTGCGCTTTATGGCGTTGTTGTAAATGGTGAAAACTTCCCCGTCATTCTCTACAAAAAACATTATTCTGCTGCTCATCTGACAATCCAAATAATAGTAAAAATAATAATAGTAATCTCCAAATGCTTTCTTTTTACCGACCAGCTCCTCTTTGAAGGCTATCCAATTTTTTTCTGCCTGCAGGTGAAGCAATGTGGGACGGGGGTTGTGTTCAGTGAAGGAGAGAGGCGAGGCAGAGTAACACTGGTAGAGACAAAAGTGGACGAAAGAGAGGCAAACTTGCGGCTCCAAAAGTATAATTATTATGTAACTTAGACAATATTGATAAAAACGATATTGTCACATTTTATATCTCGTACAAAAATATATCAATATATTTAAAGATATATCGCCCAGCCCTAGACAGTAGGACACCTTCATTTACAAAAAAAAAACGATACTCTATTTGCCCCCTTCCTGATTTTCTGTTGATGAATTACAGCCCAATAAACCTGAAAATAAACAGGTGGATGTCAGCTTAACAGGTAAAACAGAATTGAGTCATACAAACTGCTTGTTTTTTAAACATAGTTATGTTTTTATTGATGTGTGCAAAAAAAGACAGTAAGTGAACAGACATATTAGCTAAGGTGACTGATTACAGCTTAGTGTTTCTTACCTTTAAGTAGTAACCTTTCAAAGTTCGAGTGTTAATAAGCCACAGAGTCAAAATGCCAACAAGCAGTAATTATCTGTTTTAGTTTGCTCAAGTTCATTAAAACAATATTACGGTAATACTGTGTTACTCATAACTTTATATTTTTCAAAAAGTAAACTGTACTTTACAAAGAACTACAAAGTATACATTTTTTGAACCACCCGCACAATATCAAAAGCATTTAGGCTGCAGTATGGAGACCTTCGTTTTTAACACAATGCTTTATGCTTTAGTTGAATAGAGTCAAATGCCTGTTTTTTTTTTGCTCATAAACTGTAAAAGAAAAAGTTGGCTTTAGAAATGTGAAGTAGCGAGATGTTACAGTACCAATTATTATTACCGCCTTGCTTATTGCTACTGAGAATCCTCAATACAGCAAAGGTTTTTTTTGTTCTTTTGTTTGTTTGTTTTTTTGTTAATTTATTTCAAACATGTAAACAATAAACAAGTACATTTAGAAAAGAAAATAAGAGAGAGAAAAAAAAAGATATTATACAAAACAAATACATACATTTCAATATAGCTATCGTTCTGATTAATTTACATGTTGAAAGGGAGTGGGAAGAAGTAAATACTTATTTAATCCCACCCCTTTGCCATAAATTATCAGTTAATATTTAGTCGGCTTACTTAAAGTTTCATCCCTACACAATGTGTAAGCAAGAGCAAAGAAACATACATAAAGCAAGTGAGCAGTGGTCCGGAGAAGCATCTCCAAATTAAAGGACATATCATCAGGGTTGGAAAACCACCCCTCATCTAGTCAGACAACAGACGGCACCTGCAGAGAGGCAAGTCCATTTTCCTGAAAGGAAAGAGGCTGCTCAGTAGGGCTTTTATTTCAGAGCAGACGAAACTTAAAACATTTGTTCTCAACACCACAACTATTTTACAGCTGCCCTTACTTCTTTACTAAATGGAGGCCAGAAGTAAGGGCAGCAAGAGGCAAAACAAATGCTTGCTCACGACCCCTTATAATGTATCTCTTGCTGCAATGTAATACTTGTCTTTTGATCAAAAGCTATCTGGGCATTATGTTTTGTACATGCAGCAATACTTGTTCCTATAGTTATATTATTAACCATTTTACTATTTACATATTAACCATTTACTTTCAGGTAGATCTTGGTTAATGGGTCCATCATTGTCTTCCTACACTTGTTATGATAGTAATAGACCCACTATGTGAGGGCAGTCTGCTTTAGGGCTCAAATACAACCTTGGAAACAAAACCTGACCATTTATATCACAGCATGAGCTATGGACAGCATTTGGAACTGCAAAGGGCCTCATGGCTTTGCTAGCCTCACTACCAACAATGCATTCCTAAGTGATACCGAGCTCCTACTACCAAACCCGACATATTCTCCATCCTTTTTATGTCCACCGTGACTCCACATTCCCACAGTACACCTCATTCCCATATTTCTCGGTTAAGTAACACCAAATGAAACTCTCATCTCCTGTTACAACTCCTGACATTTATGTAAACTGAGCAGGCATTTTTTCAATATCAGCTCTGTGTGCTTTTAAAAGTCTTACGTAAACACATTTTTAAGGCCACTGACGAGGTACAAGGGTAATTTTGGCTGTTCTTCTTAAAAAGAAGCTTCTGCATTTCTCTCAAGTCCTATTTCAATTAGCGAGCAAGAAAAGACAGAAGGTGTAGACTGAAACATAAACACTTTTAAACATCTGCAAGCAGGAGAAAGTAGAAGTTAGCACAACTCAGCTCTACAAATCTGTGTTTTCAGAAAGATAGACTTTGTTGGTTTGTGGTTGCCAGCAATTCCAGTCTGTCAATTCAGTCTTTGAAAATGGAGGGCACATCTGGTTTCTTCTGTTTCTTCTTGCAGACTGGAGGCTTTTCTTTTAATGGGTTTTTAATAGAAAAGAGGTGCAACTGTTATCCCTTTTAGGTTCAATGGACTGTGTCACAAGCTCAGACAGTATATTCCAACGGTCTGCTTGTGAGCAAAAAAGAAAGTCGAACAAGCAATCAGTGTGAGCACGGATGAGATGCTGTCCGAAGGGTTGAAATAGTTAACATCATGCAGGAAGAAGGAAACACGGATGTTTCAGTGGGTTTGTTCAAACCAGTGGAAAAGTAAATAAGTGCTACTGTGCACTGTTAATGCCCCGGCCATAAGAGGTTAAATGATGCGTTCTTTTTAACCGTAGAGAACTACTGCACAAGCACATCTGCCAGGGGACTCCAAAAACCCAGCAACGCCACAGACATCTGGTCATAAAAAAAATGAGATAGAAATAGTCACAGGGATACAGAGGTACCAAGGGATGCAAAGCAATGTGACTCCAGTGGAGCAAAAGTACCAATTTCACTTTCAGAGCTGCAAGCAACATGAGAGTTGTAATATCCACTGAGCAGAGAGAAAAGGAGAGAGGAACTTTTTCACTGCATAAATCTAAGTGTATATGAGCGTATATCCAAAAACAGCAATACCTTATCTAATCCTGTACAACCCTCAGGCGGTATAACATTAAAGGTAAAATTTATCTTTTTCTCCTACAACAGTCAATGCATTTCTCTCCTTCTCTTCTTTATGTAGTTCTTCGCTAAATAAACACAAACAGTACAATAAAAGTCGCATTTAGTTGCCTTTTACAGGTAAGTAAGAGGTTAAATACAAAATTGTTATTTTAAAAAAAATATGTATTGGTCTCATCTTTTCAATAGGCTCCTTTTTGGCTTGTTTTTACCTCACAGATCAGTGTGAATTGTAAAGTACATATAAGAAATATCCAATCTTCGAGTTTTGAAGTAGTAACAGTAAGTGTAGCCAGGATAGCCACAAAATTGTAAGAAAATTTTCAATAACCAAAGAGAAAAAGATACAGAATATTTTATTGATGCATTGGGCTTGTAGGCATTTACAAGTCTAAATAAATTAAGCTGTATCATTCTTTCCCACTGAGCTACTGTCATTAATGACATGCCAACTTTAAAGTGTGAATCCACTAAAACAAGGTGCCAGTAGCACCATTATTGTACAGTAGTAGTGACAAAGCATTTTATCCATTGACAAAGCATAAATTAAATGCACACACAACAAACATCCAGCTAATGATTTCCCTGGAAATTTGAAGTTAAACTATAACTATAATATGCCAGACACCTTACATTAATAATAACTAAAGTAACAGTAATAAAAAGTATAAATATTTTCAACTTGTTTTCTATTGGGTGGAGCTTTTTAGCCACTTGCTTACAGCCCTGCTCATTTCAAATTGTCACCATATCAGTAATTCCCATTAACTGTTTGCTCTTGAAGTGCAACTACAAAGTGTAACTTGCTTGGTGTGAAACATTTGGGTTGCACATCACCAACTGCTAGTGTCGCCTCCTTTGTCATCTGGTTGTACTCGATGGTGTGTATTTGTCTGAAAAGGTGAGAAAAAGTGTGTTGTGCTTGTAGGAAGTTGTTAAAGTACCAATCATTGTGTCAGCCTGTGTTTCATCAGAAGCTGACATATGGCCCTCGCTTTCAGACATGCCTGGTTTTGTCCCTTTGTCGTCACACTTAGGAAATGTAGACACGTGACTTTGCTGCAGAAATGACATTGCAATGTCACTGTGGCATTTTTAATAATATGGAAATTTTTATACTGGTATTTTCATTACAATATGATAAGACAACCCTAAACTAAAGGTAATTGTTTTTATTTAATGGCTCAATCCTTCAAGTTAAAATTAATCAGATATATTAACAATGCCAAGATCATTCTAAATAACTTAACCTCTCCTGAAATGGGAAAGAAAACACTCTTTGATGTCAGAAGTAGCTGACTGATATCTGACAGAGAAGGATGTCTCATCACTTCATTGGGCACACAGCTACATTCTCACCCATTGTTCTACCTTTGCAACCAATACAGATGGAACTCTTACCCTCACAGTGGCAACAGTCCACAGTGTGAAGGTGAATTGTGAGAATTTTTCCAAACTGTCTAGACTCCCCATCCTTCCAGACCAGCATGGGATCCCTGATAGTGGAAATCTATTTTGCGAAATGCTCAGAACCCTAATGAAGAAATGAAGCGTGGCAGAACCATGACAGACCACGGCCAGAGGGTACCATACAGAGGGGAAAAGGGGCTACTGACAGAGAGCTGGTTAGAAAAGACAGTTGGATATGATAGGAAAGAAGGAAAAACATTTGCGGATAAAAATAAAGTGGAAAAAGTATTAAAAAAAAAGCTTTAAATTAGTAACATATCAGACCATAAAAAGCCTCCAATATGTATTACATTAGATTCATGTTAGACTATTGTGAGTTTATGCAATAATAATATAATATTAATTATAATTAATTTATTATGTTTAAATCAGCAGAGTAATATGTAATATGGGGAATGTAGGTATTGTGAGCTTTGGTGTGGGCTATTATGTTGAATGTGTTTTCAGTGCTCCCAGATCACTGTCACCCTTATTCACCTTTGCACAAATCTGGCCAGCTGACGCATTATTTCAGGTGAAGTCAAGCGGAAAACATGGCTGCCCCAGCCCCTCAGAACCACGCCTTCAAACACACATACACATACATACAAACAGCAAGCCTCCTCCTCACCACTGCTGCCTCCAGAGCCCCGCTCCAGGGATTCCCGTTATTTTTTATGTCTGCCAGAGGACCTCTGGGATCACATCTCATATTGGCTTGGCGCCTTGCCTACTGCTACCAGCAGTCATAAGGGGACCACGCCCATGCTCAGCTTGGCTCCACTTTCAAAATAAAAACGTCTTTGGTACTCATTATTTATGACATTTTCAACACGATTATTAATTCATTGCAATTATATTATATTTCAGACACAGTCCAGACATTGCCACATCTGTGATGTCTCAGGAGCCTCGCAGGTCCAATAGGAGCCACCCCCGCCCTCTCCATTACTGTTTTTCCATTTCACTAATTGGGTTTTTGTTTATGGGTACTGTGATCAGCGGTGATAGTATGATCAGTGCTGTTGACTCCCTGAAGTCTAATCGGGGGGAACTTGTCTATTTATCTGCTGTGTGTTTCACTTGCAATAATTATAATTAAACATCTTTTTTTTTTCTTAAACGTGCTATCATCTGCTAATTTTACAACAGTGTATACATGTTTATTATACTGATGCAATATTAAAGTCACTTGATTCATTTTACTGCTCAAGAAATGCAACCTTCCTGGGTCGATGGGGGGTTTGGAGGGTCAACAAGTCATGGGTTAGGGTTACAGTCTTTAGTATGGCCTTTTTAACGCTTCACTAATCAATATTTACTATGGATCAAATGACTAAAAAGGTTGGGTGGTCATGGTGTTAAACACAGGCCCCTTTTCAGGCAGCCCTTTAGATCTAAAAACCACAGAAAATCTTGCCCAAACAAAACTATAGAAAGATTTTTTTTAAAAAAAATCTTGATTCTAAGGAATCAGCAATTCATCCAAATGAAAAACATGTGTATACTATATGGACAAATGCATTATGCTATAATTCTTATTGTTTAAATTCAGGTGTTTACAGTCCCTGTTGCAGATGTATAAAATTCAGTACCTAACCATTCAGTCTGCAAACTGGCTATTCTTTCACAAACAACTGTGAATTAATGGGTCTTTCTAAAAACTCACTGAATTCAAGTGTGGTACTGTAAGAGGATCCAAACTGGATCTGGGTCTGAATCAGTCTGAATCCCGCAGTGTAATTGGACTCCAAAAAGTACATCTAAATTCTGTCTTTAAATTTCGGATACTTGTTACTTCCAGAATGTAATTAGATTACAATTAAAACTTAACTTAAAATATTTAGTTCAGCTTTAGAATCGCAAAGTGATTTCAGCCTGATCTTCACTCACATATTCATATCATCTCTAAGATCTCAACTGTGACAGACATTTTTCCATCAGTGTGACCGATTACAACACGACAAATGATACAATAAATGTTCCCAGTGCAAAGAGACTGGATGGCAGTCTGACAGCTGCCTGAATGTCCACAGTGTCACAGAGTTTGAAAGATATTCTAAAAATGAATCTGTGATGTAATTGCTTTCTCCATCCGTACACTGACAGCTGATTGATTATAAAAGTGGTCATGTTAATTACAAAAACCAACAAACCTGCTCATAAAAATGTGAACTTCTTCAAATTAATGAACTCCACCACAAGCTTTGATAGCAACTTTATGAATGAGGAAATGAAATTAAACTAAGAGTATAATAAAGAAAACCTGCCAGTGAGCAGATTCACAGAGTCTGGCTCAATTTTTAAGGACTTGGTTGCAATGGAAATGAGAACAGCATTACTGATCCTCTTTGCCTATCAAGAGTTTCCAGTCTGTAGATTTAAACCTCTAAGCAATCGCTCTGACACAAAAAAGGGACAGTTGCTGTAAGCAAACACAAGACCAGTGTCAAAAATAGCACAAGTGCTGGATCCTTTTTTGTAGTTAATGTGATGTATATCTCTGTGGACAAGACTGCCAACAAACTGCTGGCTTGTCTCAACAGTGAAGTGAAATCCAGGACATAGTCTCAAATCAAAAGAACAGAGGTCCAAGTGGTAACTTGCTGCTTCTAGACAGCTGCACATTTGAAAATGCAAAAGAAAATTAAAAAGAAAAGGACAGTCTGCGAGTAGCAGAGTCATGTCTCTGTTCATCAGATATAGTCAAAATTTCATGAGCGCTATTGCACTGAAAGCAATAATTCGGTCGAAGCTTTTCTCTAATCCTGGCCATAAATTGATCGGAACGTATCTGCCAGGGTGTAAAAGGATTGTCGATCAATACTATATTTTACCTTTAAGCGCAAACACAATGTGCATTACAAAAGCATGGACTGAAAATTCAGCATGAATAATAATATTTAAGACGTTATTGGCCTTGTAATAACACAGGAGTGTGTTAGTTACAATGTTACCAACACATTTAAGGATGCAGGTGTGACAACTTTCTTTCCAAAATGCTGGCTCATCATGACCAACCAGTTTGATAAGCAGGTTAAGCTGCCTATAAATCACCAGTGACATGTGCCCTTTAAGACACCAAGGCCTTGCCACTACTTAGAATCTATCACAAATACCCTCTGAAAGACGAAGAATCAAAGCTAAGACGCCAAGCTTTGAGAAATTCTTTATAAATTTTTTCTTTTATGAAGTCTGAACAGAACAAGTTTTATTTGGTAATAAAAATGACATGCCGGCTTCAGTTTCTTTATCTCTTTTTAAATTATTCTCTCTCAAAAAAGACACTTTTGCCTCATCAAATGATTATGATGTTCTCATGGGAATCCGTTTTTCTTTTAACTCCCTCATTATGAATTTCTGTTCTTTGGGTGAAAAAAAAATGGCTGAGAAAGTTGTCAGCAGTCCGGAAGGAGGAACAACAGAAAACAAAGCTCTGATCAGACAATAGTGAAACACTGAAAGACAGCAGCAGAGCGGTTCTCAGAAAACGACTTTCAGGAAACTCATAGCTGATGTGGCATAAATTCCATGTAGGTTAATGAAGTCTTAATTTAGACTTTGATGAGACTTCATATGGTAAAAACAAAAAAAAAAGCACAAATGTCAGCACACTGTCGTATTCAGCCCTCTTTCCTGGGCACCAACAGGGACGAGGCAACGGCATCCGAGCACTGCATCAAATCCAACACACAATGTTCCAAACATAGACAAAGGGCCTCCTCCACCCATAGTGAGCGACAGGACAGTGATTAATGAGGCCACACTAGTGGAGAGTGGCTCTGTTATACTGCACCTCCACTCCTGTCTCTGCTTCAGCAATAAGCGTGTCAACAAGTAACTAATGACTGCCAAGATGTCCTCTGTTATACATTTCCTCATAACATCGCACTCCTTATCACTTCTAATGCTGCATTCACATTGTAGTCAAACATGGCTGGGAGCAAACTAGGTGGTAATTATTTTCAAGAATAGATTAGCATTAAAGTCAGCCATTGCTGCCACAAAGTGTCAGCAGATCTTTTTCCTTGAAAACAATTTTGTGACCAAGTAAACATGAAATGAAGTACTGAAAATTTGCTTTTATTTAATTGATTCATACAAAAAGAGTCAGTTTCTATCGTTTTCAAAATCCTCCATCCATCCATCGTCCTACTACTAACATTAATGCCATTTTCGACGTGTGACAATCATGGTGACAACGTAGGATCGATTGAATTAGTCCCGAGTCATAAAGGTCTAGAGACTGGTCTGTGACCATCTGGCAAACACTAGTTTTGAGGATTCCCTATACAACATCAAGTGGTTGCTAGAGGTTAAAGATTGCTCCAAAGGCACACTTTTTTGCAATGATTACTAGAAACCCTAATGACCTGGGCCAACAGACCAACCAAACATTGTGCAGCTACTCTCCAAGCTTTAGTGAAACTGTGAACAATGTGACACAAACCAAAAATGGAAATCAGTTACATTCAAAATAGAAAATGCACCTTTTAAATTAGTTCCTAGGATAATTAAGAGCAGAATGAGAGGCAGAACCTTCGGCTTTTAGGCCCTTCGTCTATAGAAGCAGCTCGTAGTTTGCATTTGGGAGACAGAAACCCTCTCTACTTTTAGAACTAGGCTTAAAACTTTCTGTTTTGACAAAGCATATCGCTAGGGCTCGATAAAATGACCCTGAATCCTCCCTGCCAGAGGTTTCTTCCTGTTAAAAGGGAGTTTTTCCTTCTCACTCTTGCCAAGTGCTTGTTCAGGGGGTCATTTGAATGTTGGGTATTCTCTGTATTATTTTAGGGTCTTTGCCTTATAATAAAAAAAGCGCCTTGATGCTAATGCTGTTGTGATTTGGTGCTATATAAATAAAATGAAATTGAATATAACAAACTACATGCACCTTCTTCGCAGCTGATTTCACCTGGTAACAGCCAGCAGGCTCCAGGAACCACTGCCAGCAGCAACCGGAGTTTGTATTGCGTCCAATATGGCAGACAACTCAAGCAACGTGTGCATGATAAACCTCAGGAGTTGGCTTCCCATCATGCTATCCCACATTGCTTTCTTTTATAATACCCCAGCATGAACTCAACATAATACTGATACTCATTCAGACTTCATGGTCTGCATCACATCATTCAAAAAAAACCCCAAAAAACCCCAAAAAGATGGCACTCGGCAGGAATCTTATAAAATCCATTCCCTCGACTCTGATGGTCAGAGAGTCGCTCCAGCCACTGATCAAACTGCAATGTCCCTGTTCAAACACAGCTGCATCAATGGGCTTTTATCACACCACATCCCCCTACCCCTCCCATCACCCCGGGTACAAAGATATGCACAGCTGCTGCCCTGTTGCCCAGAAACTGAATGTCACTTAAGGAATACCCCATTCCACAAACAAGATAGTGTTACAGGAAGCACTGCAAACAGCCTAAGCCTCTAAACTTGATTTACTTTTCCGACTGAGCACCCTATACCGCTCACTTGCATCAATTTTCTGGGGCCCCTCTATCTAATGAGAGTTCAGATGTCATTGAAACTGTGAAGACAGGATGAAAAGAATTACATAATTGCACCTTTTCTAAAGCAGGCCTCCTCTGTTATTGAGTTTTCAGTATCATTTTCCTATCACCGGGGACTGACCTAAACCTCTGTTCAATCAATGCATACTGAGTTATGAGTTCTGTAATTTAAAAATCACATTATTGGATGTAGCTCATTTAGTCAGAGCGTCTTACCAAGAAACCTTTTATGCCAGTCTGTTATGTCCAAAAGCACAAAGGAAGTGCATTAGCAGGTTATTTGTTTAGCAAATTACTTTCAGCCCTCAATTTAGGTGAAAAATCCTTTTGAAGGCTGTTAGATTACTGTTAACATCAATTTTACAATTTTTATGTATTTATTCAGTATCAGGGGGAAAAAATACATTTTAATATTATAAAACAATGTGAGCTATATAAGATTTTTTTATGTTAAAAAGTTAGGAAATGGGGAACTGCATCCAAAGAAAAAAAACTTTAGTACTTCAGAGATTTATTTAAAAGACATTCATTAAACCAAACAACCTTCCTAAGCACTGAATCCCCTTTTTTCACCAATCTATGCTCCATTAGTTCTGCCTTTATGCAATTTGGCCTTGTTTTGAACAGAGCGAGCCAAGACTGGAAGACAGCAGCGATTTTAAAAAATGCATGCTCTTTCTTCATTCGGCTACTACGGCAGTGCTAAGAGACTGCCACTCTGGATCCTCCAAAGAAGGCACAAACACACGTATAAATAAACTGGAGAGTTTTGCTGGGGTTCCTCCTTATTAACCTGACAGGTATTTTATATTCTGTACAGTTCGAGGCTGTTCTGCAAGGGAGAGATGGCATTTAGAGCCCTCCAGAGGCATTAAAGCCACTAGGCTAGTAAGAAGAGCCATATCCCTGAATGAACTAATTAAGCTCCACAATGTCCTCTGCAAAATGGTGCCCTGAGATTGGTCTCTGCAATAGCAGTAATGAGAAAGACAGAGACGGGAGGGTAAAGACATGGGGGGGGAGAAAAAAAAATCGGGGGG
>VUQR01035518.1:3447-23376 GCA_015108515.1 Hemichromis elongatus
AAAAGAAAAAAAAATTTAAAAAAATAAAAATAAAAGAAAAAAAAAAAAAAGAAAGAATAAAAAGGAGGCCCTGCAAGCAGGAAACAAACATTTAAAAATAAACCCTGGAAAATTGAGCGGCTTCTTTAAGTGTACTGTTTGTAATAAACTGGGTGTGATGACAGAAGGTACGTGAAGGTGAACACGCACCTGCCCCCTCCTTAACCCTCGCCTTTCTAGAAATGTGGCCCTCTTTTCTGTCATATTTTCCATTTATGTTGCTGCCATTGCTTTGGGAATGAGCGCTGGGTGGACTTCTTGGATGAAAAAAAACAAACCTCCACGATGATCATACTGGTGAAATTATTACCCGAACAGCTGACAAGGACAGGCTCCTACTGATAAATATGGCACGTCGATGGTGTCGTGATGTATACCTGCAGACCGTGATGAGGTTTTTTCGCTCCACGCAGACGCTCCGAGCAGACGCCTTTTTCGATGTCAGACCCATAGCCATTGCTGTCTGAATACAGCCCGACTCCATCCAGCGGCGGCCCCGGGGCCTCTTCGGGATTCGTGCCCAGGCCAGGACCTCTCCCTCCGCGGGCCCTGAGTCCTACAAACACCCGGCGTCCTCTGCGGGGTGTCACGGATGCTGCTACAGTCGCTGCTGGAAGAGGAGGAGGACGGGATCGAAGAGACTAGCACCAAGTTACACGTATTTATTGGTGCCACTTCCGGTTAGCACTTTCAAAATAAAACTGTCTTCCCGTTTTCATCACAGATTCATGAATTATGCTGGAAGTGCCTCTTTTCCGGGGTCAGGCCAAAAAGTGATTGCTGGTGTAGCAACTCTGTGTCCATGCATTGTAATAAATCCAGACCCTTTTGGCTGCTTAAAATGTCTTTATAGAACTGTTCTTATACATTTGTTGGAATTCCTAATGCTAATGCCCTCTTGGCCAAACATGTTTTGAAAAAGATATTTTCAATATCAATGAGACCTTCTGCCTGGAAAAATAAGTGACCAAATAAGTGACTCTTAGTCATTGTCTAAAAGTCACTCTAAAAGTCATTTACTAAAAGCCAGTTACTGCCTACAGCTTCTACCTTGTGTCTGGCTCAAAATGATGTGTTATCATCCATGATAGGTACGTTTGTACTTCAAACTTCAAACTTTGAAGTATGTTTGATAGATTATAGACCAACAAGTCATTTAAAGCAGTTTAAATAATTATAACTTTTTCACAAGTATATAATTTCTCTTTTTGGCAGACGAACATGTTTTGGCACAGCTCTAAAACTTTACTGCGCTTCATAGAGTTATAAAGATTTCCAAGACATAACTTAAATTCTCGTGAATTATTTTAACTAAGAAATAGGTAAATAGGTAAATATCCAACCTTTGATTGATTGGCTCGCAAAAATTGAAGCCACTTTCTCAGTGAAGTATCATTATTGTCTTTTTAAATCTATCTTCACAATGCCTGAATAAATGGACAGGTGTGATTCTCCTTTTGACCAGTACAGGGACTAACTTAAGATGACTCCTAGACACTAGAGGGTGCTGTAGCGAGAGCAGATATTTACAAAACAGTCAAGATGGCGGAATCAGAGAAACCTCGGGAGGGGTCTTGCACTTTTCTGTTTAAAAAATCTAATAGGAAATTCTCCGGGCGAAAGAGAAAAGCAAGCGATAGCGAGAAAGGTGTGTTATTTAGCTCGCTTTCTGATCTTTTAAAGCCCAGTGAACTTCCGGTGCCGGCAGCGCTCGAGCTTTTAATTGATCGACTACTTGTTTCTGTTCTTGTAGTCCTTAACAGATAACCGCTGTGTTAATAACACGGTAAGAGGCAAGAATACAATATCTGATCCCCAAAATCGGAGAAACGATGTAAAGGGAGTATCGCAGATGATACATTTTAGTTCCTGTTATAAACAAATTTCACATTCGTGCCGCGTTTATGTTTCCTCGGAATTTGAAACGCTGTATGCGCCTGCTGTTTTTTGTCCTTGCAGTTAACTCCGAGATCAGTTACTGACTAGTTACTAGATTTTTCACCAAATGTATCTCACTCATTTCCTTTTCAGATGAAAACAGCGATGAGGACAAAACCCTCGTAGTGAGAAAAAACAAGAAAAAAACTCGCATCAACCCGATGATTCAGAGGGTAATTAGAGGATCATGTTTTTATTTATTGATTAATTTATATTTTTTAACACGTGTTTGTCGAGAATTGCGTGTTTCTCTCATATTAACTGTGCACTGGAAACAAGCAAGTATGTACCCAGAATCAGCTGGCATGTAGTCAGATTTGCAAAAGTCAAAATCTGCATTTAGATTCACAAGAGAACTAAGGTATTTAAATGCGTGTTATTTTATATTACTATTATTATTCTACTTTATATACATATATTTATATTTTACATTTAGAATATGGACAAATATTTTCATACACTGGCAAACCTGATATTTTTTAAAAGTTTATGAATCTGATCATGCAAACACACATTTGCAGATGAGACTGCTATGACAGTAACCTTAAATGAGACAGAGGTGACTGATTTTGTTTTGTTTTTTATGTCCAGACAAAGAAAGTGGAGAGAGATGCTGTATCATCCAGTGAAAGTGAAGATGAGAAAGAAGACAAGAAGGTGACCGTTTCCTACAAGTCCACACGATCAGCGGTGAGTTGCCTTTTTCTTTCATTTTGTCTTTTTAAAGGCAGTCCTTTAAAAATAAAGCCAGGGATATGAATGAGCAAGGTATCATGGTATTGCAAAAGTGTTTATGTGCTTATATAAAGGTAGTGAATGTAAACCTTTCTCCTAATCCTATCCAAAAACAAGAAACCAGAGGGACCCGAGGACATGGGTGCAACTGCTACATATCAGCTGGACACAGAGAAAGACAAAGATGCCCAGGCCATTTTTGAAAGGAGTCAGAAAATCCAAGAGGTAGGAGATGCTATTTTTAATGTTAAAGCTTTGTAGAAAAGGCTATAACTTCTTTCATATAAGTATTCAATTGGAAAACTGTTCCGTATATATTTATATTCACAAATTGTGAGTTGAATGCTAAAATTAAAATAAAGTCCAGTAGTTGGAACTAAATCTTGAAGGAATGTTCTTTTTTTCTCTTGTAATAGGAACTGACAGGTAAAGATGATGATAAAATCTACCGTGGCATCAACAACTACCAAAAATTCATCAAGCCTAAAGACACAACTATGGGCAATGCCTCCTCTGGCATGGTCAGGTGAGCATTAAGGCGGGGCATATCCATTCTGTCACAGTCACATTGTGTCTTTAAAAAAATAGAAGTAAACAGAACACCAAATGCACTTTTCTTGTGGACGTGTGTATCATTGAAACTGCTAATAAACCACAAAGACAAATGAAATCTTGAGCTTTTTAAGGGGCTTGAAATAGACATTAAATAATGCTTCATCTGCTCAAGTGGTTCTATGATGGTGCACTGTTGATGTGTTGCTGATGCAGTTTTGTTTTTTAATTCTGAAATGTAATTAGTTAATGCTAATATGTATAATTCAGTTCAATCATTTTAACAGAAAAGGACCAATCAGAGCCCCCGAACACCTGCGAGCCACAGTCAGGTGGGACTACCAGCCAGATATCTGCAAGGACTACAAGGAGACTGGTTTCTGTGGTTTTGGAGGTTGGTATGACATTTTATTATACATGTCTGTTGCATAATTAATCAAACACTTTTCATTTTAAAATCTTGACACTTCCCTGACAAATTTAATTAAAACCTCACACTAGTTAGGACAACATACACTCACTGGCCACTTCAATAGGTGTCTCTGTTCAACTGCTTGTCAGTTCACAAATCTATTCAGCCACATAGAAGCAGCCAAGTACATTTAGGCAATAATTTTGGTTTAAGTGAATCTAAATGTGGCATGGTTGTTGGTGCCAGAGAGGCCGGTCTGAGTGGTGAAAATGCCTCGTTGATGTCAGAAATCAGAGAATGGTCAGACTGCTTGAGCTGATAGGAAGGCAGCAGTAATTCAAATAACCACACAGAAGAGCATCTCTGAATGAATAACATATTAAGACTTGACGCAGATGGAGGTTCGGCAACAGAAGACCACACTGGGTGGAACTGCTGAGAGCTAAGAGCAGAAAACTAGAGCTGCAGTTCACACAGTCTCACCCTAATTGGACAATAGAAGAATCTTGCCTTGTATCAACAGTTCAGGCTGCTGCCGGTGTAATATTGCTGGGGAACATTTTCTTGGCACACTTTGGGTCCCTTAGTACAAGTTGAGTTTGGTTTAAATGCCACAGCATATCTGAGTTTTGTTGCTGACTATGTCCAACTCTTAATGACCACAGGGCATGTTTAGACTTTGCTTCCAGCACAATAATATAACGTCACAAAGCTCATATCCTCTCAAACAGGTTTCTTATACATGACATTGAGCTCACTGTATTCAAGTGGCCTGCATTTATAGGAGCTCAGTCCAAGAAAACACTTTTGGCTTGCGGTGTAATGGGAGAACTTAGGAATTTTTCAGGAAGTCAAACCATGCAGTATTTTGTTTAAAAGAAGTCGCTATGACAAAAAAGGAAAATCCTACAATAACTATAGAAAATCAGGGAAGAGTTAATGGCAATAATATCAAATTGGTTTAGAACTTTGTGGGAAATTACCACAAAGGGGCTTTACCTTACATTATAAAGCACCTTGGGTGGCACGAGAGTCTGACTGCAGCTGTACAAAAGCCTTTAAAAGAAAGATTTTGGCAGAATACTTTTTTTTGGTGGTTATCATAAAACCACCTTTTTTTCTTAAGACATTTTTTTCCATTGGGATAGAGTTTTCTATTTTTATTCTATTTATCTATAGATAAAAGTGTGGGTGTGTAACATTTAAGAAAAATACTAGTCATTTAGTAAAGCTTTCCTCATGATCATCTCTCCTGCTATCAGACAGCTGCAAGTTTCTTCACGACAGATCAGACTACAAACATGGCTGGCAGATTGAGAGGGAACTGGAAGAGGGACGATATGGAGCCAATGGTGAGTTGAGGAGGATTTAAACTGCATTTTTGTTCCTACCGTAAACAAGCTTTTCCTGAACAGTGTCATGTTTTTATTTAGATGAAGAGAACTATGAAGTAAGCAGTGATGAGGAAGACTTGCCCTTTAAGTGCTTCATCTGCCGGGAATCCTTTAAGAATCCCATAGTCACAAAGTAAGACTTTTCTGTCATTTTTTACTCCCCGACGCTGTTCCCTGTATTAACAAGTCTAATGTCTCTCAGGTGCAAGCACTTTTTTTGTGAGGTTTGTGCACTTCAGCATTACCGCAAGTCCAAGCGCTGTTATGTGTGCGATACTCAAACCCACGGAGTGTTTAATCCTGCTAAAGGTAGGCAAGATGTCTCAACTGTCCTTTCTGCATACATGGTTCAGTTACAAGTAAAATAAATTATGACATTAGATGTTGAGAGAAAGAGTCTATGCCGATGTCAATCTGTCTGCATACTTTTGTCACTGCACACTCGGGTGTGGAGAATTTACATAAAATATGCACCATATATGCATGCACCCCAGGCAATGAGCTTCAAAGAAGTATAGCAGCAATGATTATTCAGCCATCAGATTTCCAGCTGTTTTTGTCCGCAATAAGTATAATAAAGGTTATAAGATAGTATTGTAATCAGTGCAACCTAATAATACCCATTAATCATGTTTTATTTGACCTTTTTCCCCCCCTCAGAGTTGATGGCCAAGCTGGAGAAGCATAATGCCATGACAGACCAACCACCATCCGATGAAGACAATTAGCAAAATCCAAAAATTTCCAGCCTCCCCTTACGTGTTTGTCTGTATAAAATTTAAATAAAACATTTTTAATAAGGTTTATAGCCTCACTGTGTGGTGCCATCAAAATAAAACGTTAACGTCGACCACGTTTATTGTTAAAAGTCAAGTTTGAGTTTTGTAACACATTGCTTTGCCCCCACTTTCAAATATACATGCAGACAAAACAAGCACCAATAAAACATTCATTTTTGACATGAGTTAATACCCAGAGTAAGTTCAAGCAAATACATACGTCTATGCATTGATGGTTAAACTAACACGTTAATCTTAACCTCTTGTGCAACAGAAGAGTTGCCTGAAACGTGAAATGTAGTTTACACTGTAACACAAGCAGAGTGAAGAAATGTGTTTACATGCTGTTAATTTAGCTGACCTTCTGGGTAAACGCAGAACCTTCCATCTGGTGCAGAAGACTAACCGAGTCAGCTGTGAGGACCGCTGTGCACGATTATGGTGGTCTCACTGAGCATATGGGCCACATCAAGCAGCCCTGTTCTCACACGAGGTAGAGTGTCCCCTCTGAATATTTAGTAGCAGCTTCAAACCAATTTGTTTTGTGAGACTCTTTAGGCTACAAACACAGACTCTGACCTCAACACTAGCATGAGGAAGTGAGAGTCCTGTTTTGTTTTAGCTCCAGGGGGCTTGTAATGTGAGAGTACGATCTTTAAACAGGTGTAGGTGTGTGCGTGTGTGTGTGAGAGAGAAAGAGGCAATCAGTGCAGTGCAAGAGTTTGTGCATATCTAAAGAACAAACAAAAAAAACAAAAGCGTGAGAGGTGTCAAAAGAGACAGGATGGCTGCTGGTTTGTAACCCGGGTCTGAGAACAGCCTTTTAGTATTATATACATAGGGGCCATAACAAAAACTAATCTTGTCCCATCTGCTCAGAGAGTTTCTCATATGAACATCTTCCCGCCAATTGCTCCACTGTCAGAAGTCCCAGTCATCTACTTCCAGGTGGCTGAGACCGGACTCCAGACTGGCAAGTCCAGAAGGTGAGTCCTGAGGCTGGGAACTTTCAAAGCTGGTGATAGGCGTCACGGGCCGCAACAGCTCAGGTAGGGCCTCGGAAGGTCGCCGTTTGATCTAGGAAAACAAAAGATTTACAGAACAAACTGAAACACGACCAATTCATATCTTATTTAGCAAAATTAAACGGTCTTACTTTCCCACAGTTGTCTAACACTTTAAATACATGTACACAAGTGAAAATGTTATAATTAAGTTGATATCTTTCACACCTGTTTGAAGAAGGGATGGCCAACAAGACTGGTTGCAGATGGTCTGAAGAAATGCAATTAGGAAAACAGTTTCTCAATCATAACAGCTTCCTAACAGCAGTTACAGTGTATTTATCACATAGATGCTTTAAATATGCAGGGAGAGTTTTGCCAACCTTTTTTCTGGGTCTCGCTGTAGACACAGTTCAACGAAGGCGTGGAACTGTTGGGAAAACGTCCGGTTGTATGGGTGTCCTCCTGATGATGACGAAGGTTCGCCATTGGAGTGTCGGACTCCTCCCGCTCCCGGACCCTCACAGATCCCAGAGTCAGCACCAGAGCGGGAAGGCTTCATGGACAGCTCCTCTGGTGGTATAGTTGTGGTATCCAGCAAGCATGGCACTGTCCCATTTAGCTTCTCCAGTAGCATCTGTGGAAGTGATCTAGTATTATTTTGCCCAATAACCTTCTTTGACATCTTAGAGTTAGTGGGTTTAAATGTTCAGCTTTGCCCCCAATCTTCAGTTTAGATCAAAATTAAAATAACACCATGTTACGGCCCGTGGCTATAAGAACCACCTAGGGGCGGAACACACCAATATTGTTGTTTAATATTAAATTACTTTCTACAGTCAAAATGTAACACAGGAGACGCTTTAGGGTGTTGACACATCTCTGCTTACCTGTGTAGCTGGCATGTCTTTGAAGGGAACATGTCCATTGGCTAGTTCACAGGCTGTGATGCCGAGGCTGTAGATGTCTGATCGAGAGTCATAGCCCTGGAGATTCTTCAAAGAAATCAAATAGAAACCCACTTTCAGTTTCATTCATACTCTTCTTCTCATTTCTGGTCATTTTCATTGTGTTGTGTAGCACGAATAACTAGTTCTGCAGCCTGTAACACTGACTGCAGAACAGCATTCTCAGTGTTGAAAAATGTAGCACCTGTTGCAGAACTTCGGGACTAAGCCACGGCAGCACGTTAACACTGTACTGAGGGAAGTCGTGGACCACTTTGGCCCTTTGGCCATGTCGAATGAGGCTAAAGATGCTCCGCAGACCTGACATGCACACTTGTCCATCTGCAGAGATCAAAACGTGGCTGGCCTTCACACTCCTACATAACCAAAACATTTAAGATAATCAATATTGTATCAGGTGTGAATGATTGTATTTTAATGAAAGGGTTATATCAATTAAACCACATGCTTTTTAAACCATACATAACAATAATATTCTCTTCACTCTACAAGTGTGTCTTACCGGTGCACATATCCCATATGATGGATGTATTCGAGAGCTTTGAGCGCACCGAGCAAAATGTATGCTATAGTCAGCTCACTCATACCATCTGTAAAATGTGTGCAGATGAGATCTCTGGCTGACCCTGCAAGATTCAAACAGATGATCGTGATCAGAAAGCTCTCCGACATTAGCAGAGGCTGCTTTATATGTTGTTAACATAAATTTAGTAGCATATCGTGTGAGAAACAGCGATAAGGTAAGAAACTGGATTTCTTACCATAAGCCATGAAAGGTGTGATGACCCATAATTCATTTTCAGCTATAAAGACGCTCTTGTACGGTAGAATACTGGGGTGATGAAACAACTTTGACACATGTAGTTCACCCTGTGAGACAGAAAGAAAACTTCACCTTATCATGTCAGGATGAAAAAGGGGAGGAGAAGATAACATAAAATGTAATAGAATACAAGACTGGCAAACACAGACAAATTCTCAAAGCACTAAAATGAAATATGGGGAGGAGGGTGACGTAAGAGTCAAGTCACATCATCTGAAGGCATTGAGCAATTCAAACCTGGAGGTAGGTAACCATGTCATTAGTACATGACTCCAAGTCAATCCGTCTGATGGCCAAATGCTCCCCAGTGGGTCTATATCGAGCCAGGTTAACGGTCATTAAATTGTCCAAGCCCCGACCTACAAGACAATGTTCAAATCACTGAGACAAGCTCTGTTTGAATATTTGTGTTGTTGCATGTTGTTAAATGCTAAACAAACACACAATCTAACAAAACTTATTTTTATGATCCAAATACTACCTTTAACAGTAAAAAAATAAAGCAAAACAAAACCCCACATCTTTAAGATGTAACTGCACTTAAACAATTAAGGCGTTAAAGAAGCATTTTACATTCATCCTTCGTTTAAGAGGAAGGAAAAACCACCACGACTGTAAACTACTGATATAGTAGCAGATCCAGCTCACGAGCTATCGTAATTCACAGGAAAGTGACCACGGTGTGTGTGCATTTGATTAAACTCTGTTCAATACTGAAAAAATAAGCAGTAATAAGTATTGTAAATGAATGTTTAAAGGACATATTGCTACAGAAAAAAGCACATTGTTCCTTTGGCCACTTGTTTATATCCAACTATTTTTAAGTTGAGCGTTCTTTACTCGTGCATCAATATATTTCATTTATCAAATGGCCAGAAATAACAAGAACAATTAATGAAGGTCACCCAAAGCTACTACCTTAACTATATGGTTGTGCTTAGAGGGTGCATTATGAGTCAGGAAAAGCTTAGATGATCTAGTTTTATGGAAAAAAAAAACCCCAATAAAAAATATAAAATAAAACAACCATCACAATAAAAAACTGTTCATTAGCCAGTGCAGACAAAACAAATCTGTTACTGCCAACAAAAACTAAATTAAGTAGACGCGTGTCTTTGATTTTACTTACCAATAACAGCAAGGAACTCATAAGAGCTGCTGTCAGGAAGGAAACTGCCCATGGTGTCTCGACGAGGGAAGGTGGTCAGACTCTCCTGACTGTCCTCATTGGCCTGGAGGTAAGGAAAAGGAAACTGAACGAAGATCAGTTCTGGCATGAACCTCATTGGTTATAGCACTGCACCAAAAGGGTTTGTGAGTGACAGCTGGAGACTTAGTCTTATGTGTGATAGCTGTTAGAAGACCACTGGAGAGGAAACTTAGGTGTGTTAGCATGACCCATAGCACTAGTGTATTTAGAAAAAAATTAGTAACACAAACTCAGCAAATTATAGGTTGAATCATTATAATAATGAACAGAGCTCCATTTAATCAGAATACTGCAATAATCCCTAAGGACATTATGGTACAGATATGCAGTTTTAATTGCTCCAGAGAATTACAGTGCATCAGTGGTACATGGTTACTCCTCTAAACCACAGTGTAAAAACATGGATGTAGCTTCCAGGCCAATTGTAAAGTGCAGTAACCCTGCCCTCTATCTGCAAACCACGTTTGAACGTTCATGTGATAATAAGTTGTCAATTACAAGTCACGAGCCAATAAGGAAGCGGTTTCAAAGTCAGACCTGCCTCTCTCCATTACATCTGATTGTTTTTGTTGTTGTTGTCTTTTGCTACCAAGACGCTAATAGCATAAATGCTCATTTCAAAGCTTTAGAACAAGACTTCATGGTAGCTGTGCCATCTTTTATACTACCCATGCTAATTCTCCAATAACAAAAACAGAAGTTAAGCTAAAAAATTTTTACATAACATGTAGAGAACAGTTTATATTTTTGAAAGTGAGGACTCCTGAATTCCATCAATTTACTTGTGTTAAAATGATGGAAATGGACAGACTGCAGTAGCAAGCTGTGGAGACAAATGACAGCAAGATGTATGAATATTTGGACTGTCTCCATGGTGACCAGCAGTAAGAGAGACAGTCAAAATTAGAACAGCACCCTTCTTTGATCACAATTGACTCTTACAGGCTAGAGATGGCTTCAAGATCAGTAACACACAACTCTAAAAATACCCTCACAGATAAAACCAAGAGTTGTTTCATGTGTGAACCAAGCCTCAAGGAATTATCTTTATGTAGTTTAAATTAAATACACCTTACAAATGGTATGATGGCAAAGTTAAACATGCTTTGGCAGCCATCGCTTAAGGGAATGTCAGCGAATGTCATCTAATCACATGGGGTACACTAGACACTGCCACTGTGATCAGATTTAAGGGGTTACCATGCATTGCAAAAGCTCAACACATGGAACTCCATCTATTAACAAACTGCAGGGACAAAGTCGCAGACATCAAAGTGTGACACTTTCAGCTCACCACCAACTCAACGTCAGGGCCGTCACCTCACACAAGAAGTGTGAAAACACGCAATATCTTGTAATGTTACCCAAGACATTTAGTACAGTTACAAAAATACATCAAAATCCAAAACACAGCAGCTGCCTGAAGCCCAAAATGTAAACAGCAGAACACCAAATTAATCTCTTTCAGGTATGCTTGTCTAGAAACCACAAAACATAAGCCCTTGCGAGTGAGGTGAAAGGGCTTTCTGTGCTACAAGCATGTACAGTGTGTCTCGTGAACTGGACAGTCATGCATATATAAATGTGCAAAGCCTTGAGGGGGTAGTGGATTTTGCTTATTCTGTGTGCGCACATACATATGCATGCATGCACGCACATACACAAAAGGCACATGGGGTGATGCAGTGGCAGGAGTACCACACTTACTTTCCTGTGAGAGAATCCCTGAGCTTGCTCTGGGGTAGAAAAACCACATCAATGACATAAAAACATGTACACAAACAAAACAAGAGAAGGATCTGTGTTTAGAGAAGCTTTTAAACTGGTTAACACAGCCTCTGGAAGTAAGGGTTTGCTGCATGAACTAAAATTTGATAAATGAGCTTTTGCTGGTTTCACGTGATTTGTCTAATTCAGCATCTTTGTCCTTTGGGTGACCACCTACACAAAACTATCTGTTTTAAAGGCTTCATTCACTCTTGCAAAAACAAATTTAAAAAATAAAACAATCTTGCTAAACCCATCAGGATCTTCCCAGATGTTATTTTAACCATCAGAACAACAGCCAAAACAGAAATTATATACATGATCAAAACGCAGCTCTGAGCAATAATCTGCATGCTATGAAATGAAAATGAGAAAAATACTGCACAACAGCTTTTCATTAAAAACAAACACTTGCCAATAATAAAAAAAAAATATCACAATTATAACACTAATTATTGAGGAGTCTGACAGCCTTAAGATGAGTTTTTGCATTCACAAGATTTTCAGAAAACTTGTTCTCTGACCTTAAAATAAACTTGTTCAAGATTTTTTGGTAGCTATACATATGGTATCAATTTGAAACTCGTACACTGCTTCGTTCTTCAGTTATTGCATTTACGAAATTTGTCCACATCACCCGCCTGGCAGGGTGCCAACACTAGCCCATCAGTCTTTTATTGCTGAGGGGTAAAAACTGTACAGAATTTCAGAAACAGGAGGGTACAAATCATTACAACTCTGATCACATTAGCAAAGCAACTTTGTTGCCAATATTGAGATTTAAAAAAAAAAAGTTGCATAAATTTTCCTAGTATGTACGTTGAACTATTCTAAATCTAACCTTAAATAAGTTGCTCAGAGTTAAATTAGTCATCAGCTGGGAAGAAGTAAGACAAAGTGAGAGACACAGACATCCCTTGCTAAGACTGTGTAATGAGTTTAACATTATACTCCTTGGAGCCCCATTAACTGAGACACCATACGATGCAGTCTTTACAACAATATGGATGTTCCTTCAGTGACCAATTAAATCAAATTATGTACGTGACATTGTAGCACTATGAACCCTGCAAAACCTGGAGCACCTTCACTGCAGCAGTCCCTCTACACCTCACTAAAGAGTAGCTTTAAGGTGCAGTCATTAATTAATTAACACATACATACATAAACATAAACTGCAGTCACTGAGGATGTGAACTAATGCACAATGAATTCTGCCTTTAATCTCAGAAGTCTTTTTTTTCTCCAG
The DNA here is from genome assembly GCA_015108515.1 of Hemichromis elongatus. NCBI lineage: Eukaryota > Metazoa > Chordata > Actinopteri > Cichliformes > Cichlidae > Hemichromis > Hemichromis elongatus. The sequence goes on from VUQR01035518.1 coordinate 16,318, forward strand.
TGGTCCTAATCCTCCTCCGTAGTTTTCAGACTCAAGAGTTGCATCAATGCTAAAACCTTTTTCACCACATGTAAAATTAATCAGGAATCTAAGGGAACCAAAATAATCAGACAAAAGCATTTTAATTACCATCTTTATTTTCATACAATTGTACCTCCTTTCAATTTAAATAAATAAATCTCCCACTCACCCCCTGTGGCGTGGTATGTGTGTGCTGCTAAAACTCGGGTCCTCTACTAGAGGCCTGGGAGTCTGAACGTTCTGCGTCCGAGCTGTTCCTAGGACTGCACAATTTTTTTTTCTTCTAGTTTCTTCTTCTTTGTTTGTGGCCACATGTTTAAATGATCTGGATTCTTTTCATAGTTTCACATATCTACTGGCAAAGCACCAGTAAATATATGTACCGTGTATCCCATTTTTAATGACGATTTATGTTAATGGTGTACAGTACATTTGGTCACTTAATTCATTTAAAGGATAAAGCCACATTTAATTACTTGTGAAATAAAATAGTTGACAGTTAAAAAATAAGCACTTTTAACGTCAAATACATCTTCAGAAGAAGAATGACAAATACGTGGCAAGCCCACATGACATCAGTTGTGAGTGCCATCTTCTCATAATTTTCCTTTATAAAGTGAAACAATAAGGTAAGAACGTGTGAGATTATTATACTGTCATATGTTACATTATACCTTCAATTAAAGAATTGTTAAATCGTGATACTGCTGTAGGCCACATTATACCTTTGATTAAAGATTGTGTAATCATTATGTAGTTTTAGATTGCATTATACTCCTGAGTTAGTAGAAGGTGAATATCATTAGATTCATTAGATTGATTTGTGCTACGTTATACTGCTGATTCATTATGAATGAGTTGCACTGTTTTGTGACATTTCATACTGCTGATCTATGCTGATTTATAAAGAGAATACTGTTTGCAGAATCATGGCCTTGCTGATTGTAAAAGGAACAGAGTGACCTATGTTTCTAAGAAGCAGAGAGGAGCCAAGGTCATAACTCAGGCTCACAGAGAGATAGAAAGATTGATGAAAGTTAGGTTTTTATGACTAGGTGGGGGCCACCGGAGGCTATAAGAGTGTGAGTAACGGTCCAACATTTCGAGATTTGCTGGTCATCTCCCGTTCGAACGTTTAGGTACAAAGTGTCATATGGTATGAAATTGATTATATGGAATAAAGTGATTGTTGATTGAGCATTATACACCGAGTGTTGTTCTTCCTTCAGCCCAAAGATCAAAGAATTGGGGAATTTAACAAACGCTGCAGACAGATGATTAGGGGATGGAAAGCTTTCATAATTGTGAAATTCACAGCAAAGTAAATATTCAACTAGAGCAAAGCTTCAGTGAAAGCTGAAAGTTGTTCTCTGTTGGTGCTGATGAGTGGTCAGTGGTTTGTGAAAGCTGAACCCTATAGTTAAAAATCAATTTGGCTTTGATTCTCACCTCCAAACAACTCCAAATCCCGCAGGCTCTCCACACTCAATTTCTCAGATACCCAACGCTGACATACACAGAGAGTTAATGGAAAAAAGGAGAGAAATGCAAGCAAGAATAAGGAAATGTTACACATAAATATAGGCACATTTAATGTTGCTGAATAAAGTTGGTTAATTTAATAAGGTGCAGCTGTAGAAGTTTCTTTTTTTTAATCTTGTGCAAGAGAAAGTTGTGCAAAGCTCTGTTTCAAACACATTTAGCAATTGTGTGCAGTCTTGTATATCTATAAGCAGTGCTGGATTGAAAGGCAAAGTGTTTCTTTGCTGTGAGAACTGCAGAAACATGAATACACTAATGATGAAAACCTTAAAGGAATTAATCATTCTCTTGGAACAGTGACAATAATTAGTGGGCATAATAAATAAAAGCAAACAATTAGATATTAGGCATGGTCTGGCATAAGAATCAATCCTCGTGATACCAGCCCTGCAAGACAATACAAAAATTTGACCAAATACTTACAAGAAAAGACATCGATCCTCTCACGTCTGTTACATTTGAAGCAGAAAACACAAAGAGAATAACTGTGGAAACAAGAAAGGAAAAAAATTATGGTGCAGTCAAGCCTCACTCAGTTGTAGTAGTGGTTGATTTAATTAAATATAATCAATACATATTACGATTGTTTCACAGAATACATGTGAAATTTAACGCAAGTTGTAGACAATAACGTGTGTAATGCTTTGGTACGTCACACGCAAAACATGTCTTTCCTTGTGTGCATTTTGCATACAAGTTATCGCCGTTCATTAAACTATTTACTAAACGTTGTATAGAAAAGAAAGAAGGAAAAAAAAACAACAAGCTAGATGACCTGTAGAAGTTAATATTGGTTTGACGGATGACATCTCTGATTGTGTAATTTTAAGACGAGAAGCGGTCGGATTTTACATTGCAGTAAGGACGGTTGCTACGCAAACAGATTTGATGAGTGACTGTCAGCAGCAACAAAAAAGAAGAAGAAGCGTGAATAAAGCGAGGGAAAATAAAGAAATCATTCACTACTACCACAGTATTATTATTATTATGTATATAAACTCGCTAATGTTGCTATGATGGAGGAGTTAGCTAAAGCGGCGACATTAATTTGTTTTAAAATCAGAAACACCATTATTTTAACACCTCAATAACTCACCCGTATAATATTCGGTAGGTGGTGTGTTACTATGCCTGAGTTTAACTTATTCGGCGTACCGTCCTCTCAGGCAGGGTGTTTTTGATAGCTCTCTAGTGTGCTTTATGGGTTGAGCGCCGTGTCGCCAGCGAATGACGAAACGCGCACAAAGAAACCACGCGCACACGGGTGACGCAAGCACTGTGGGGACTACTGAAAACAGAGGCGCTTTTTACTGGAATAAGAAACAGGTAAATAAGTACTCCCTGTCGTTTAGCATTACACGCGATCGATGCTTACGGCTCATAGAAAAAAAATGAAGCTGTGTGCTGCGCTGGGCTGTAAAAGCGCCTCGTTCACTGCAAAGTTTCGATCCTAACGTCGCACACCTCCTCGGCCTTGCTGCGGCCTTGAGCTAACGCTAACATTTGGTGCAAATAAATCATGTCCAGGTGCTATTATTGTCAAACTGCTACGACCGACGCAAACAACCTCTCGAAGCTAGCAGGGCAATCAAAATGTATTGTGTTTTCTTTTATCGTCGTATTTAGCTAATGTGGTCAGCGTTGGGAACATTAACGTCGATGTTTTGCTGTTGCTTTTTAACAATATGCATACCGCTAATAAACACAGCAGTTTCTGTAGTACCGTCATAGATATTAATAAAGGCGTATCATGAATTTTGTGTATTTGTCACAATAGTCGTATTGATATGAATAGTCGTAGATGCTCGTCTGCGCTTGTGTTGTTCAGCTAAAGTTGATTTCCACAGTACGGGATGTAATTTACTTACAATCCGTATTATTTATTTGTAAACTGGTCATTATCCGCCGGAGTGCCCGTGTTAGAAGTGGACGTTATTGACCATATGACCGGCTCAAGAGAGAGGTGTCCATAATACTGAGTCAGATTGTGCTGAGGGCACCTTTAATAAAGAGCTAAGACGTATAGAAAAGGTCAGAAGGAGCCGCACTGTGTCTTTGTCAATAAACATAACATGTATGATAGGATGCCAAGAGAGGAACTGTGTTATTGCATGAGGTAGTCGAGACTGGGAGAGAAGTATGTAAGGGCAGTGCAGGACATGTGTGAGGACGGAGACAGTGTTGAGGTATGAAGTAGTTGTGACAGATGGGTTCGCTGTGGGGGTAGGATTCCATCAAGGATCGGCTCTGAGCCCCTTGTTTTTCGCAGTGGAGGTGTACATGTTGAAAGATGTGGTCAGGTTGATGTCTTCGTGGACAGTGGACGGTGAAGAAACGAGTGGAGACAAGTGTCAGGAGTGTTTTGTGACAGAAGGTTAGCAGCGAGAGTGAATGGTTATTAAATGGTAGCGAGTTTGGCTTCCTAACAAAAAGACAGGTGGCTGATCTGAGTTGAAGGTGCTCAGGTTTTTGTTCGGATGGACAAAATTAGAAGTGAGTACATCAGAGGGACAGCTCAGGCTGGCAATGCTTAAGAGGCAAAATTGAGATGGTTTTAAAAACTGAGCTGCCTGTAAGTAGGCACAGAGGAAGATCACAGAGGTTCATGGATGTAGTGAAGGAGGGTTGGTGTGACAAAGGAGAAAGAAAAACTATTTTTAAATTTACATTGGGAAGTGTAACAGGGGTGTTTTAAGATTTTAGAGACTTTTCTAAGAGCTCTTTTTTTTAAAATTCTTTTCAGAACAGCCATGAACTGGAACAAAGGTGGTCCTGGTGTGAAGCGAGGTTTTGGCTTTGGGGGGTTTTCACTCGCAGGAAAAAAAGAAGAGCCTCGCCTTCCTCAACAATCACACACATCATTTGGAGGCACAGGATCAGGAAGTGGTGGATATGGGAAGAGCCAGCAGCTCCCATCATTCTACAAAATAGGGACCAAAAGAGCTAATTTTGATGAGGAAAATGCGTGAGTATTACATATCTCCCACATGTATAGTAATAGAAATACTTAGTTCAGCCCTTGATAGTACGGGGGATTGTGAGTAAATGCATAAGCTGTATATTTCCTATTTTTAATTAGATATTTTGAAGATGATGAAGAGGAGTCCGGCAGTAACATGGATCTGCCTTACATCCCAGCTGAAAACTCACCCACACGGCAACAGATGCAGTCAGGTGGTGGCTCAGACAGTGAAGATGACCCTTTGGATGCTTTCATGGCTGAAGTTGAGGTGAGAAGAACTTTACAGATAAGCAGAGGCACAAACTGAATTAAATTAGAAGTGCTCTACCTTTAGAAGATTTATTTTATTTTAATTTTTCAGAACCAAGCAGCTAAAGACATGAAGAAACTAGAGGAAAAGGAGAAGGAGAAAAAGTCAGCCAAGTAAGACTCTATATTTGCTTGTTTTTATGCGTAATTTAGGTGTTAGGCATTAAATAAAATTATTTCAACGGGAAAACACAAATTGCCCACAGATGGTTTGGTATTTTATCAAAATTTCAATTAATTTTAAATGTGGCTTAATTTGCCAAAAGCTGTTAAACTTTACTCATAACTTATCAATTAGATTTCTCCAAAAAAAAGTTAAAAATCCAGCAATACCTTTGCTAAAATAAGAAAAAAAAGATACTGTCAGGTAAGCGTACTTATAGGGGGATGTGGGCTGTCTTTGGTGTACGAACGAGCCGCAGGGAAGTTTTTTTTCTCCGCTTGTCATTTCAGGGGTATTCGTGATGACATTGAAGAAGAAGATGAGCAAGTGAGTGAGCCCTCCAACGTTTTTATCCTCTACTTTGCTGGTCAGAGAGGTCTACCCTCTCTAATGTTAGAAAGCCTCATGTCTTCCCCTTTGTTTGACCAGGTTGCATATAGGATCAGTATTTTTGAATGCATTTCCTTCCTTTAAATTGTTGAGTATGCTTTGAACAGTATATTAACCTTGTGCTATAAAGCTGAAAGTCTCATTTCATCCTGGAGGCTGTAGTAGGTGGCAAACCAGCTCACTTTTTCACCTGAAATGATTTAATCTCTGCAGGAAGCTTACTTCCGCTACATGGCAGAGAATCCCACAGCTGGGCTGACACAGGAAGAGGAGGAGGAAAACATTGATTACGACAGTGATGGGAATCCAATTCCCTCTACAACCAAGAAAATCATCATGCCACTTCCTCCTATTGACCACTCAGAGGTAACGTTCATAATTCTAACTGAAAACACGGGGTTTAGTTTTTTGGGGAGTAGTTGTTGGGTTTTTTTTGTATTTGTCACATATATTAACGATTTGATTGTGCGTTTTGCTGCCTTTTTTGAAATTTTTCATAGATTGATTATCCACCATTTGAGAAAAACTTTTATGAAGAGCATGAGGAACTCAGCAGCTTGACTGGAACTCAGGTGCTGGAGCTGAGGCACAAACTGAACTTACGAGTAAGTCCGTTATTCATTTTTGTAGTTTAAGCTTTCTTTTCTATTTTTTTATTTTTATTTTTTACTTTATCACCAGTATTAACAGCAACATGAAACGTGCAATAAAGATTAAGTTATTTGTTGCTCATTGTTTTGTTCTTTCTCAGGTATCTGGTGCTGCCCCTCCAAAACCTTGTACCAGCTTTGCCCACTTTAACTTCGATGAGCAACTAATGCACCAAATTCGGAAGTCTGAATATACTCAGCCCACACCGATTCAGTGTCAGGTATATTGCAATTGAATGTTTTAATATCCACGTGGGTGAAAAATTAAATAAGTTGTTATTAATGGGGAATAAATTTGGATTTTAGGGTGTCCCCATTGCGCTGTCAGGACGTGATATGATAGGTATTGCAAAAACTGGCAGCGGCAAAACTGCAGCTTTTATCTGGCCAATGCTGGTTCATATCATGGACCAAAAGGAACTGGAGCCTGGGGAAGGACCCATCGCAGTCATTGTGTGCCCCACCAGAGAGCTTTGTCAGCAGGTAAGAGAAGAGTGGAGGATAAAGGGTATATTTGAAATTACAATGTTAAAAGTGTTGGCTCAGTATTATGTGTAACTGTTAATATCTACTAGATCCATGCAGAATGTAAGCGCTTTGGGAAAGCCTACTCATTGCGTTCAGTGGCTGTATATGGAGGAGGAAGCATGTGGGAGCAAGCCAAGGCTTTGCAGGAGGGTGCAGAGATTGTGGTGTGCACTCCAGTAAGAACCTTTTTTTCATTTCTCCTGGTTAAAGGATAAAGCATTTGCTGCACTGTTGCAAAATAAGCATTAAGTTCACTGCACGTGTGTGTTTGCACAGGGTCGTCTGATAGACCACGTTAAAAAGAAGGCCACGTCTCTGCAGAGAGTAACATACCTGGTGTTTGATGAGGCTGATCGAATGTTTGATATGGGCTTTGGTGGGTTATCATTGTCATTGCTGTAAGAAAGACTTTGTGCTTTTATTCTTGTTAATTTACATTAACGGGGTTTTTTTGTTTTGTTTTTTTTTTTTTTTATAATATTAGATTATATTTC